>CM076584.1:1435472559-1435724579 GCA_034641835.2 Pinus albicaulis
CCTTTCCAAGCATTTATTACTTTTGTATTTTTGTGCTACATCCTCACAAGCATTACTCTTAGATAATTGCAACGTATAGAGTACACTTGAGATAAAAAGACGCCCCCGGTTGATGATTAATGTAGGCTAATTAGGTGTTCCTAAAAGATACCCTTTTATGGTCCAACAAATAAGGCCATTATTTATTGGTTTGAAATAATAAACAACATGCAACAAACCCACATAATTAATAAATTATTTGTTGGCAATATGATGTAGAGTGTTGTCCTTGATGGCAACCCACTGAATGAAGATGCAAACATATGACTATTGACATGTGTTGTCCTTGATGGAAATCCACCTAATGAAGTTATTCTTAACATAATGGACTTGTGTGTATAGAAGGCAATGAAGAAAGGATTTCAGCATGTGCTAAATCTTGATGAAAAGAGTATGTCTCTATGTATATGTGGATTTTCCTAGGGGGAGTCGCGTATGCATGCGGGAAAAAACGTACCAAGTCACGTATGGGAAAAGCGCTCAAAAGGTGCAAAACTGTGGGGTAATCACCATGGTATTGAATTCCAATGTATTGGGTAATGATCCGCTTAATTGACCCCGTCCAGGAATACCACCGAAAGTGATGAAGTTTTGGGCTCATGGTATTGAAAAAAGGTTAAATCCCATATAAAGAGATGAAATTCATTATGCAAGAACAACAGGGCAAGATAAACCGTAGCTTGAATGAATACTTCTCTCTGAAGTATATCTGAATGGAAAGGGTTACACTTGAATGATAAATCTGATTGTATGATGCACTAATGATGAAGAAGGGGATCTAGATCTGAATTGCTCTTGTATTTGTTAGATCTGATTAGGGAAGGCTTAGATCTGTGATGAGGCGAGCATCAAGGCGAACATCTGTCTGAAGAAAAAGGGTAGATCTGAACTGAATATCTGATCTGATGAAGTATGCTGCTCTGTAATGATTGAAGATCTATACGCTACTTCGTCGCGGAGGAAGCGCGTATATACGCAGCTTCAGCGAAGAGAAAGCGCGTATGCGCAATAAAATATACACTGAGGTATACGCTGGTTTGTGTGGACTAAAGCGCGTATATACGCGACATCAGAGAAAGGAAAGCGCGTATGCAAACTAGGGTTTGCTGAAGACTGTGGTAAGAAATGTCTGATCTGTTCTGCTGGTTTACTGATATCTGTCAGTGAGTTATATGTATCAGTTTCATGTTTGACTGTGCTTAAAAGTATGGAGTGGGTCCAGTCTGAAAATATGATGAAACGTGGCCTACAAGTTGTGCTCTATTGAAGTTGTTGGATCCAGTGTGAAAATTGATGAAACGTGGTCCATAGAGGTGCTGAGGGTTGTAGCCTTCAGTCAGGGGGTTGTAGCTCCCTTCCAGGTGAGGCTGGTAAATGAGAGCAGGGGGTCGTAGCTCCCTTCCAGGAGAGGCTGGTAAACGAGTCAAGGGGTAGGAGCTCCCTTCCAGGAGAAGCTGGTAAACGAGCGCAGGTGGGTGCCTGCGTGCTGGTAGGAGTCTGCACCAGCACATATGTTGTAAAATGTTTTCTCTATAATAAAATATTGAAGGCTGAGCAACTGCAGCGGTGGTTTTCTCCCGACTTGGGTTTCCACCTAAAAATCCTGGTGTTCATGTGTGATGCTTTGTGTGATGGTTTATTCTATTCTTACTACACAATTTGGGTGAAACCATAAGCGATACTACTCTGGTGGAAAAAGTCTTAAGATCCTTGACTTCAAAATTTGACTCTAAAGTTTCAGCTATTGAAGAAAGGCAAGATCTGCAAACTCTTACTATTGTTCAATTGCATGGTATTCTGACTGCTTTTGAAATGAGGCAAGGAGGCCCTTCTCAAATCAAAGAAGCTTCTTTTAAGGCTTCAGAAAAAGAAAAATAAAAGGAAGTTGTCAAAGAATCTAGCTATATATCTGAAGAAGAAGAAGAAGCAAATTTTGTGAGAAGACTTCAACTAGGTACCGGAAAGTTCAAAGGTAAGCTTCCTTTCAAATGTTTCAATTGTGGAAGAGTTGGTCGTTATGCTGCAAAGTGTCCTTATAAAGAAACCTCGGCTAAAGGAAAAGAAGTAGCAAGAAGGAATAAGAATCGATCTAGCACAAGGAAAAGTTATTATACTAATGAAGACAGTGATGGATCATCTAATAGTGAGGAAGAATGTGAAGAAGACTTTAGACTTCTCATGGCTTTTGAACAGAAAGAATAAAAGGATACTTTCGTGGATGCTCTAGAGGACAATGATTTTCTTGAAGAAAACAAGCAACTCAAAGTAAGCCTAGCAGAAAAGAACATAATCATAGAGACTCTTGAAAGACAGCTTGAAGCCAAAGAAAAACGCATTGAGGAATTGGAGTGTGAAATAGTAAGTCTAAGGAAAGATAATGAGAAAGTGAAGACTCTCAATCTTAGATTTGCAAAAGGTTCAGAAACCTTAGATGAGATTATCAAGACACAACGGTCTCCTCTTGTAAAAACAGGTCTTGGATATACTGGGGAATCTTCCCAGACTTCAGCACCAAATTATCTGAAAGCAGTCACAACTGGTTCTCTTCACTCAGCCACTCAGCAAGGGAACAAAGGTTCTTTACAGGTAAAGCATGATCATCTCAAATCAAGGATCACTAACAGGGAGATCCCTCAAAGAAGCAACAACCAACAGGTAAATTCAAATAGAATATTTCATGGTCGCCGGAATTTCTACTTCAATGGACAATGTTTCTCATGTCACAATTTTGGTCATAAAGCTGTTCAATGTGTTGCATATAAAACCATCATGACAAGAGAAGCAAGAAAGAAAAGAATGAACATTGAACCAAAGAAGAATACCTATAACAACTTTTCTCCTCTTCAAAATGAAGTTGAATGTACTTATTGCAATAACTTTGGTCATGAAGAATCTGAATGCAGGAGCAAGATCCAGCCAAATGAACATGTTCCCTCAAGCTCTAAAGTATGGAAAAAGAAAGAATTACAGGTTGAAAATTGTGGGATAGCATTATTTGTAGAAGGTGAAGAAAATCAATGGTACATTGATAGTGGGTGCTCAAGACACATGACAGGTGACAAAAGCAAACTTCTTACATATAATGCTCTAGAAAAGGAAAAGAAAGTTACATTTGGAAATGATACTCCTGCTGTAATTAAAGGAAAAGGGTCAATATTTCTAAAAGAAAAGGTGAAGGCTAATGATGTCATGTATGTGGATGGATTAAGGCATAACCTGTTAAGTGTAAGTCAAATGTGTGATCAAGGAACATAAGTGGTCTTTAGTTCAAAGGAATGTGTGGTTCGTGATCTTGATACAGGTAAAATCATTATAAAAGGAAAAAGAAATCCTAGCAACCTGTATATACTAAACGGTATATATCAATGTTACTTGAGCA
Organism: Pinus albicaulis; assembly: GCA_034641835.2. Lineage (NCBI taxonomy): Eukaryota > Viridiplantae > Streptophyta > Pinopsida > Pinales > Pinaceae > Pinus > Pinus albicaulis. The sequence continues at coordinate 1,435,475,978 of CM076584.1, forward strand.
ATTCTTCAGAAAATTGGATATGGCATAGAAGGCTGGGGCATCTGAGCTTCTCTCAAATCAACAAAGCAAGTAGACTTCAAGCTGTTCGTGGTCTTCCCAATATTAATCTACCAAAAAGCATCATATGCAAATCTTGTCAATTCGGTAAGCAGACCAGAGTACGTTTTAATGCCAAAGAAGGATCATCAAGTAAGCCTCTTGAACTCATTCATACTGACATATGTGGACCTATGAGGAAGAAGTCACCACGTGGGGAAGAATAATATATCTTATTTATTGATGATTACTCTAGAATGTGTTGGATCGGGCTCATTAAACACAAAGATGAAGCATTTGAAAAATTTCAGATCTTCAAAGATTTAGTTGAAAATGAAGTAGATCTAAAAATCAAGTGTCTTAGATCTGATCGAGGAGGAGAATATACATCAAATGAATTCCTTGAATTTTGTGAACAACATGGCATAAAAAGACAATTCTCTGTAGCAGGTACTCCACAACAAAATGGCGTAGCAGAAAGAATGAATAGAACAATTCAACAAATGGCTAGAGCCATGCTCGATGATTCTGGAACTCCTGACATGTTCTGGGGAGAAGCATCACATACAGCAACTAACATTCTCAACAAGGCTCATGTTCGGGTAAATAGTGACAAAACTCCATATGAACTCTGGTATGGTAATTCTCCATCTGTGAAGCATTTTAGAGTTTTTGGAAGTAAATGTTTTATCAAAAATAATGATGAAAAACTTGGAAAGTTTGAACCTAGATCAGATGAAGGGATATTTCTTGGTTACTCATCTTCAAGCAAAGCATACAAATGTTACAATAAAAGGCTTCGAAATATTGTTGAATGTATTGATGTTGTTATTGATGAGTCTTCTGCAGCTCCTAAAGAAGAAAAACAAACAACAAAAGAAGATGATGGTGACCTATGTCCTTCTACATCAAATGATATAGACAATGGATCCAATGAAGAACCTGAAGATGATCTATCTGAAAAAGCTCCATCAAGATATGTGCAAAAGAATCATCCTGAATCTCAAATTTTGGGTGACAAGGAATTAGGTGTACGAACAAGGAGAAATCTTGTGGGATCTTCTAATCATCTGGCACTTCTATCCACAATTGAACCACACAATGTCAATCAAGCTAGCAAAGATGAATGTTGGAAGCAAGCCATGAATGAATAACTTGATCAAATTGAAAAGAATGACACTTGGGAATTGGTACCAAGACCACATGATAAAAATGTCATTGAAACTAAATGGATCTTCAAGAACAAGCTAAATGAGAATGGGGATGTTGTAAGAAACAAAGCTAGATTGGTCTGCAAAGGGTATACTCAACAAGAAGGTATAGAATTTGAAGAAACTTTTGCTCCTGTAGCTAGACTTGAAGCCATAAGAATGTTTCTTGCCTTTTCAAGTTATCAACAAATCAAAGTCTATCAAATGGATGTTAAATCTGCTTTTCTTAATGGTGATCTAGAAGAAGAAGTATATATAGAACAACCAGAAGGATTCATTTTGGGAAATGATGCAAATCTTGTTTGTAGACTTAAAAAGGCTCTATATGGTCTCAAATAAGCTCCAAGGGCTTGGTATTATCGTCTTGACAAATATCTTCATCAACAAGGATTTTCAAAAGGGTCTGCTGATAGCAACTTATACACAAAAGTTGAAAATGATAAACTATTGATTGTGGTTGTATATGTTGATGATATCATTTTTGGGAGTAACGAAGAATCCTTGAGTCAAAAATTTGCTTCTGTCATGCAGCAAGAATTTGAAATGTCCTTACTTGGAGAACTAACATTCTTTCTTGGCTTACAAGTGCATCAAACTGCAGATGGTATATTCCTATCACAAGCAAAATATCTTAAGCAAATTCTGAAGAAGTATGGCATGGAAGAATGAAAACCTGTAAGTACACCAATGATAACCGGATGCAATCTCAGTTCTCATGATGATTCTCCCACGGTGAATCAACCAGAATACAAATCAATGATAGGAAGTCTACTTTATCTCACTGGGACTAGACCAGACATTATGCATGCAGTTGGGATTGTTGGACGATTCCAAGCTAATCCAAAAGAGTCTCACCTTCAGGTTGTTAAAAGAATTTTCAAATATCTTCAAGGAACTCAAGACCTTGGTCTATGGTATCCAAAGAATGCTGATCTTACTCTTCATGCTTACACTGATGTAGATTGGGCTGGAAGTGTTGATGATCGGAAAAGCACTAGTGGTGGTGCATTCTATATGGGACCCCGGTTAGTATCTTGGTTCAGCAAGAAGCAAAATTCTATTACCTTATCTACAGCAGAAGCAGAATATGTGGCTGCCGCATCTTGCTGCACTCAACTCCTTTGGATGATGCAAACCTTACAAGATTTTCAAATCAAATGTACACCTCCTGTCCCCATTAAGTGTGACAATACAAGTGCCATCAGTATTTCAAAGAATCCCGTTATGCATTCGAAGACCAAGCACATTCCCATCAAGTATCACTTCTTACGTGAACAAGTGCTTGAGCAAAAGGTGAAGTTGGAGTATGTTCCCTCCAAAGAACAAGTTGCCGATATCTTTACCAAACCTCTGCCCAGGGAAGCGTTCGAGTATCTAAGACAGAAGCTGGGAGTGTTCTCTACCAGTCAAAAGAACAAATCTGCATAAATTTAGAAGATGGCATTGGATACGCGGGTTTCCTGAAACACAGTCGCGTATATACGCGAGTTCATGCACAGAAAACCGCGTATGTCTGATTGCTGACATTTTTCTGATTGGAGTCAGCTCTCTTCAGCACAGCTGCAGTGCTGTTTGGTATCTCTAATACTGTTTGGTATTTCTGGTGGTGTTCCAGTTCTCATAATTCTATTTCTAATGTTTTGATAAAGATGCCTTGATGATTTGTTGCTGAAAGTGTTCAGGATGCACTAACTAAGGGGGAGCCTTAGTCATATGGAAAGGTTGCTTGGATGCACAGATTCAGGGGGAGCATTAGCTTTGCTGAGTATAATGCATTGTTGGCATTATGATGGTTCTGATATATGTTCTCCCTCTTGAGGACTTTCTGATGTTGGTTATGAAAAGTCATTTTTGTATATTGATGAAAAGGTCATGTTGAGACCCATGATGTAAATTTGTAATATTCAGTCATGTAAGGACTAGTCAAAGTTGCAAACCCACTTGGTTGGGTAGCTGAGTCATTTTTTTTGTAAACCCACTTGGTTGGGTACTTGAGTCTCATATGTAAATCCACTTGGTTGGACATTTGATGTAAGTATGAGTCTTTGGTGATAAGAAGTTCATAGAGTCATGTACTTCATTGGAAAATATGTTTGCAGATTCAGCATGAACTCAGGGGGAGCTTGGTCACTTCTATGTATATCAGATCTTCTTCTTACACATGAGGAGAGTATGTTGGTTTTTGATCAGCCCTTTGCCCTTGATGTCAAAGGGGGAGAGTGACATGGTGTTTGAATGATGTCATTATATTCTTAATGTACCTATCTGTTGTGGTAACCAAACACCATCGTGGTTGCCATCAAGTCCAAAGGGGGAGATTGTTGGCATTATGATGCAGAGTGTTGTCCTTGATGGCAACTCACTGAATGGAGATGCAGACATATGACTGTTGACATGTGTTGTCCTTGATGGCAATCCACCTAATGAAGTTATTCTTGACATAATGGACTTGTGTGTACAGAAGGCAATGAAGAAAGGATTTCAGCATGTGCTAAATCTTGATGAAAAGAGTATGTCTCTAGGTATACGCGGATTTTCCTAGGGGGAGTTGCGTATGCACGCGGGAAACAACGTTCCAAGTCGCGTATGGGCAAAAGCGCTCAAAAAGTGCAAAACCAGGGGTATCCACCATGGTATTGACCCATTGTATTGGGTAATGATCCGCCTAATTGACCCCGTCCAAGAATACCATCGGAAGTGATGAAGTTTTGGGCTCATGGTATTGTTTTGGCTCATGGTATTGAAAAAGGTTAAACCTATATAAAGAGATGAAATTCATTATGCAAGGACAGTGGTGTGGTGCAAGATGTCTGAGCTTGAATGAATACTTCACTCTGAAGTAGATCTGAATGGAAAGGGTTACACTTGAATGATAAATCTGAATGGATGATGCACCAATGATGAAGAAGGGGATCTAGATCTGAAATGCACTTGTATCTACTAGATCTGCCTATGGAAGGCTTAGATCTATGATGAGGCGAACATCTAGGCGAACATCTGTCTGAAGAAAAAGGGTAAATCTGAACTGAATATCTGATCTAAAGAAGTATGCTGCTCTATAATGATTGAAGATCTATACGCTACTTCGCCGCAGAATAAGCGCGTATATACGCGGATTAGCTGAAGATAAAGCGCGTATGCGCAATGAAATATACACAGAGGTATACGCTGGTTTGTGTGGACAGAAGCGCGTATATACGCGACATCAGTGAAGTGAAAGCGCGTATGCAAACTAGGGTTTGCTGAAGCATGGGGTATGAAACATCTGATCTGTTCTGCTGTATTACTGCTATCTGATCTGTGTTGTCTGAATTGGTTAGTATCTGTTTGGTGATGTATGTTTGAGCTTAAAAGTATGGAATGGGTCCAGTCTGAAAATATCATGAAACGTGGCCTGCAAGTTGTGTTCTATTGAAGTTGTTGGATCCAGTGTGAAAATTTATGAAACGTGGTCCTCAGAGGTGCTGAGGGTTGTAGCCTTCAGATCAGGGGGTCGTAGCTCCCTTCCAGGTGAGGCTGGTAAACGAGATCAAGGGGTCGTAGCTCCCTTCCAAGAGAGGCTGGTAAACGAGTTAGGGGGTTGGAGCTCCCTTCCAGGAGAGGCTGGTAAACGAGTGCAGGTGGGTGCCTGCATGCTGGTAGAAGTCTGCACCAACACATATGTTGTAAAATGTTTTCTCTATAATAAAATATTGAAGGCTGAGCAACGGCAGTGGTGGTTTTCTCCCGACTTGGGTTTCCACCTAAAAATCCCGGTGTTCATGTGTGATGCTTTGTTGTTTACTGTTTATTAAACATCTGATGAATGAATGATGGAATGATTTAAGTGAAGATCTAATAACATAATTAGATATCTGTGTATACGCGAGTTTCGTAAAGGGTATCCGCGTATATATGCGAGTCTGTTTCAGGAAAGTAGCGTATGGGTTTTAGAAACAAGAAAAAGTAAAAGTTTTGAATATGCAAAAGAAATACCGATTCACCCCCCCTCTCGCATTTTTCCCAACATTATTTAAAGACAATAATTCCTACATATTAAAATATAAAGTTATAACATACCATCTCATACTCGAACATAACATATGTATCAATATTCTTCTTCTGTATCTTCTTGATCTTCATCCAACTGATCGACATCTATATCAACATCTGATTCAGAAACGGTGTTGAAATGATCGACCATGTCATCATCATCATCAATTATGTCATTTTCAATAATATCCTCATCGACATCATCATCAATAATTGTTGCCTCATCTCCTATGCCTAGTTCATCTTCTAATATATCTTCTTCGTCTGTCAATGCATCTTCCTGCTCATCTGCCACTGCATCATCTTCTTCTTGATCAATATCATCTTCTTCCTCTGCAGTATACTCTACTGGCCTTCCTCTTGGATCATATCTAATAGCAAATGACCATTCGTTCTCACCTGGAACCTCTGAGTAAAAGACTTGTTCGCATTGGCTTGGAAAAACATAGCAATCTTTTCTTGCTTCAAACTGCGATGTTTTAACCATTGGAAATCCATTGTCATGTTGAATAAGTGTTCTATCATCATCACATACATTCATTCGTAGCCTATACCATTTGACGTCAAACAAAACTATTTTGAAGGAATTAAAGTCACACTCAACTATATCATCTAAGAACCCATAATATCTATTTTCAGATTCTTGAGGATGTTTGTCACTCCTGGAGGAAACATTAGTGACCTGGAATACTGCAGTTATCCCACTATCAGAATTTTTCCTGTTATCATCCAACTGTTTAACGTGAAATTTACGACCATTGCACCACATAGCCTTGTGGTGTTTCAACTGCAATATGCCAAACATGAAAAAGATGCATTCTCAATTAATAATTAATCATATAATTTACACAACATGAAAATTAACTGAAAAATCAAACTTCTTGTCACATTATAAATATAGTATAAAATAAGTAATGAATAAAATAGGTGAATTAATTGCTTACCTTTCTATCTTTCAAACCATATGCTAAATCGATTTCCCTATCCGTAACGTTCCCATCTCCACTACGATATGCTTCTCTAATCAATTCAGACAGTAGTTTCCATGATAACCTACCGTCGTTACATGCTTTACATGTTTCAATCCATTCACTCATCCACTCAAGATTGTTTGCAATGTATAAAAGTAGTGCCTCATAATCTTGAGCACTTGAATAAAAAAACAATAATTCACCAATATTAATAAATATTACTTATAACCATGGTAAATTATATTAATTAATAAAATATGAAAGAATAAGACCTAAATTAATATAATGATCATATACATGATGTAAAAAAATGAAACATTATATGTATTATACATAATAAATATTTTACCTCTCACTTTCTTCATTCTACCTTTTCCCAACAGGTGCTCCACTTCAAATTTTTTGATGGAGTTCACATCCCAAATGCAATCCACCGCCTTCATGGCTGGCGCAGCTAATATAGGAAGATAATGACCAATATACACCATGGATTCATATACCACATATCCCTCCACCATAGAACCCTCAGGTCGTGCTCTTTGTCTAACCAAAGCCTTGAAGGATTTCAGGTGCCTCTCGACCATCCACATTGACCTTGTGTGTACTGGTCCACACATTTCAATCTCCTCAACTTGGTGTATCAAGTAGTGTTCTTGTGCATTGAAAAATGTTGGAGGTAGATACTTTTGCATTTCACACATTAGCTAAGGAATTTCTCTCTTCCAATACTTTATTTCATCTTGATGGATTTCTTTCAATGAAAACCATCTGCAAATCATTATGCAAGGTTATTTCAATGAAACATAATATATATTTCATTACAAGTAAATTAATACATCATTTCATCAAGTACGAAAAGAAATTGTAGCAATTAGATTTTGCATATAAATCAAAACTACTTACCTCATGTATTTACTAAGACCATATATAACTTGTTTGACATTGTTGTCGAAGTCGTTTGGGAGAGATACAGGTAGAACATACTATAACAATAAAAAATGAATCGTTATTGGTTTCCAAATTAAACAAAAAAAGGAAAATTTAAAATATGTATTCAAGCAATAACATACAAAAACGTATACCAAAAAAATTACCTTAACAAAGGTATGCCAATCATGTGTTTTCACCCCACTAAAGTCACCTTTCTTCGTTAAGATATTATTTATGTTTGAAGCAAAACCTGTTGGAAATTTAATTCTTCTAATGACCTCTTTTACATCATTGCTTTGTTGTTCTGTTAATAACCATGGAATATTATTATAATTTCGACCTCCATTGTTATTTGATCCGCCGATCACACTTTTCATTGCATGATTCGATTTCTCAATGTCAGCACAAATTTTGTCAATTTTATCTCTATCATGTGCACCATCTATGGTTCGCCATAACATTTCTGTCACATTCTTCCCGACATGCATTGTATCAAACAAATGAGATATTTTTAGGTCCTCATAGTAGGGCAACCTCGCGAATTGTGAAGGATAACATTTCATTCCAGGAAGTACAATATTAGTACCTTCACGGCGACGATGACCTTGATATCAAAGAATAAAATAAATCAGAACAATATTAATTATAAAATACAATAAAATAAATTCATTAGTTAAAACAAAAATTCCAAACATTACATAAACAAATAATATATATATATATATACACAAATTATGTACCAGCTGCTTGACGATTATTAATTCTGTTATATTCCAACATCCACAACTGAGGTGTCATTCTTCGTGGTTTTAATCCAGTTTCTTCTTTATCATTGAAAAGATGTTTTTCAGTAGTACGATACTTATGGTTCCTAGGGAGGAAGTGCCTAAACTCATCAAACACCATCTTTCTTAAGTTTGGCGAATGACGATACTTCATCTTAGGGCCACAAACTGGACATGCAAATCTACCCTTTGTTTGAAGACCTGCAATAGATGGATCAATAACAATTAATATAATATGAGATCATTTTTAAAACATGCAATATGGTATATCTAATTTAGATAATTATGTATCATATTAAAGTGCAATGAAATATTACATACCACAAACATGTGTTAGTCTTGGGGCATCATGAATTGTCCATACAAGCATTCCACGACATTGAAATCTCTTCTACTTGATTGGCTTAGTGATGTCATACATAGTGATGCCATGCCATAACTGTATTAGCTCATCGATAAGAGGCTCAATATATACATTCATATATTTGACCTGGTACTTACCTAATTGTTCAAAATTATGGTACATAATAATTACTACCATGATATATGTATATATAAGTAAGTAAATAAATAAAATATATATTTATGCAAACAATGAGAGAAATGAAAATGTTACATTCAAATAAATAATGTATCAAATACCTGGAATAATCATAGTCAACATTATGTGCTCCCTCTTTATTGACATCCAAGGAGGAATGTTATTGTTGATAACGAAAATAGGCCACACTGAGTAAGTAGATCTAAGCTCTTCGAATGGATTAACACCATCAACTGCCAATGAAAGCCTAACATTACGAGGTTCATTTTTAAAATCTACATATTTTTCCTCGATTTCTCTAAATGTAGAACCATCTGCAGGCATTCGAAGAACACCATCTCCACTTCTATTCTTTGAATGGTAATCCATAAAATGTGCTATGCTGTTACACCTGAACATTCGCTGCAAACGTGGAATTATGGGAATATGACGAAGAACCTTTTGAGGCACCTTTTTGGTTAGTTGATCTGTTCGATATCTACTGGTACCACATTTCGGACATTCTGTTTTCAACGCATGTTCTTCGTAATATATAATATGATCTTTAGGACATGCATATATAGTGTTATATTCCATTCCAAAGTGTTTCATAATAGCACGTAGATCTCGATATGTTCGAGGTAAAGTATTTGGCGATGGTAACAAATATTCACCCAACAATCTACAACAGAAACAAAAAGTAGTGTCTTGTAAATATTATTAATCATAGTTATTAAAACCGGAACCGATATAATCGGTAGCGTCGTATCTCAATGAACCGGTTTTAAAAAAAATACATTAAATAATTATTTTTTAATAAAATGAAAAAAAAAAACTATTTTTAAGATTTGCAACCATGATTCCAAGCCAATAGAGACAAAATATGAAAATTTTGCTCATTTATATACCATGCAAAGGTGAATATATCAAAATGGCACCAAATGCAATACATATCATTGAAAAATACATAAGCAAACTTGTTGAAGTAATGTATCAGGTTTCTCTTATATTATTCAGTGTGTTTTATTGCTGAGTTAATATTATAATATAAAATCTGTCCCTGCTCAGATTTGTTGTCAATTCATTGTATCAACCTTAAAAACAATTTTGGGTTTAGTGTGTATATATATATATATATATATATATATATATATATATATATCAGACCAACATTTTGAAGATCTTGTATTCTTCATTATCTATGTTTGCTTGGCAATAAATTTCTAGAAAAACATCTACAACACTTAGAGGTATTGAATTGGTTTATGAAACCCACTATTAGTGCTATTTGTAACAAGTTGAGAGAGCATTACAACTTCAACAGTTTTCTCACAATGTGTTTGACGAAATTTATCACTAAAAAGATTCATTAAAACCCAGAAAACTCAATGGCCAGTTTAGTGCATTTCCAAGCGGGAATTTTCTAGTGGTCAATTTATTATTGCCAGTCACATTTTCATTAGGTTGTATGTTGTTGTCCCTTGAGTGGCGTCAGACCATTTGCATCAGTCTTAATGCCATGATCGAATTGCTTGTATGCTGTGTGAAAGGTTTTGTATTTATGCTGCTGCTATGTGTGAGCAGAGAGAGAGGGTCTGACAGTTCCTAGCTGAGTGTGAAATAAGGTTGCTGCTGATTGTTTTGAGAATAGAAATTGTCATCAAGTACACTTGATGAGTTGCATGCTGCCAGGGATTTTATGCTAGCCAACCTTGTATTTATCAGTCATCATGTGTATTGTTGCTACTATAAGGTGTTGAGTATGAGTTATTAGACAAGTTTTTTGCTAGTATAATAGAGGAATTTGCAGCTCATGGAGGAGACACTGAGGAATTTGCAACTCATGGAGGAGCACCTAACCGGCCGGTTAAGTACGGAACTGGCCGGTTTATGCATAAACCGACTGATTTCGTACTTAACCGGCCGGTTAGATCTGGTTAACCAGCCAAAATAGGTGAGAATAGGCTATTGACCGGCTTGCAAGGCTGGTTCCAACCGGCAGCCGTCCTGACCGGCCAGTTTTGATATATATATATATATATAAGTTATTATTTTACACATTTATTACAACTAAAAAAAGGGAAAATAATCAACATTTACATATATGTGATCATATATACATATTGCATACCTTAGGAGTTGTGTCATACATCTGTTCAACAAATTATTCATAACCTTTAAGTTCACCAGCAACAATGTAGCAGAGAGAAGAGTTGCATTTGAGTGTTCAAAAAGTCGTTCACTTGACCTTTCAATCAGAGGTACATACTGTCACTGCTATCTCCACCATCATCATCTGACTCACCATACAAGTATTGGAGCATTTGATTTGTCCCATCATTAATGTGGACTGTCTCATTACTGTCATCATGATCTACCTCCATGGGATCATTAAAATTACCTTCATCATTCGCTTCATGTTCTTCACCTTGTACAACATCATTTCCAATACTAATATTTGTTGCAATATTCTCTTGTACTGGTGCAACATCATCTAATCTACTACTATTTTGCTGTGGAAGCTGGTTGATCATCTGCAAAAAGTTGGGGGGCAACTGTGCCTTTATGAAAATTACAAACATTAATAACTAAACATTAGTGCGCATATAAAAAATATTAAAAATTTAAAATAATATAAAATTTTACGATATAATCAAAATGAAGATAGATAATTAATTACCATGGGACGATAGTCATTTGATCCACCATCAATGTGCCCATATTTCCTACAATGCACTGTTGCTGTTGCTATTAAAACTCTAACATTATTTCTCATACAACATTTTTTACAAGGGCAATAAACTCTGCCATCACCCCTTTCACCCTTTTGAATTTTTTTTCCACCTCCAATGTTTTCTTCCATTGATGCAAATTATCCTATAAAGAAAATAATAAATCTCTCTCAGTGGTGTAGAAAACCCAAGACTTGTTGAACTCAATGGGAGCTCAATATATAAGCAAAAAGAAAATAAAAGTGGGCATTTTACAAATTGTGAGCTTTTTACAAAATGAGGGCTTTTTACAAAATTGTGGGCTTTTTACAAAATTGTGGGCTTTTTACAAATTCTGGGCTTTTTACAATTTGTGGGCTTTTTACAAAATTGTGGGCTTTTTACAAAATTGTGAGCATTTTACAAAATTGTGGGCTTTTTACAAATTGTGGGCTTTTTTTATTCTTAATGCATTTTCTGTAGAATACTAAACAAATTTGTCCAAAATTTGAGATGCAAACTGTAGTCTCTACTACGTTTGGAAAATTGGAGGTTTATAAAAGATAAAATGCGAACAGAATTGTACCACTATGATAAGAAGTTGTCAGAAGCATTCCTTCTGCTTCACAACCGTGGAACTACCTTAAGAATGCTTATGGTTGATATAAATATTAGAGCATGGCAGTTAAATGTAGTAGTTATGCTAAAATACTGAATAACAGCTTGAGAGTGCTCTTCAGATACTGTACGAATGCACCAAATTAAATTTGTACCATTACTAAAGATAAATGGCCAAAAATAGTCAATTTTGATATCGTGAAGTTATGTCTTTCTCGGTAGCAAACTGGGGATAGGATGGCAAATATGAGAGAACTAAGTTCCAAGGACTAAAAAACCAAGGCCAACATAGTTATGCCTTGAATCAGAGACAAAACAAAGCTGCCCAAAAAAGTGTTTGAGAGCACCCATTGAAGCTCCTATATATAACAGAGTCAACATTTTCCTATTGAACAAGTTTGTATATTCAAAGCCACAGCAAGATTAGATAGCCACGATCCTAAATGAGAACCAGAGCCAAAGCTAAGACAGATCCACGTTTAGCAGAACAAGACAGCCATAGCAAAGGATTTGACCACAGAACCAGATCATGAGAGATAGCAAGATTCTGCTTCCACTATGGAAATGTAGAAACTGTACAAGGGCTTTGCTTCCAGCAGATTTCATTGTGACAGTAATTTCTATGGTGTTGTAAGCGCTCATTAGTAGAATCTTAAAGCCATTCTAGAATTCTTTTAACCTGGAGAGGGTTTTCTCTGGTTATAAATCCTCATGTTCAAATTCCATTGTGGATTGGTTGTGTTTGATATTATGTTTTTACTGTCCGCAGTTGAATTTTCGCACAGAAAATTATTAGTCTAAAGCGGAGAAATTTTGCGATGTTTCTTTTGCTTCCTATTGTGAAGTATTTCGCTCAGAACTCTACTCGTTGTAACAGAGGTCTTGGGCATAGAACATGGGACTTGGGTTTTTTGGAATCAAACTTTAGGTTAAGATGCTCATCTGAAGAATGGCACAGTGAGCCTTAGCATGGAGTTGGGAGTACCAATTTGAAGTGCAGGTAGGGCATTGTACAATAGACCAGTTAGATTTCTAGACCCTAATACAAAATTTTCTTCTTCTTTCAAAACATGTTTCTCGTTTTTTGTAACCAATGTGGGTCCTGTTCTTGTTTCAATTGGGGATGGATTAGCATTTTTTATTGCTCCAGATGATCACACTCTGGGTAGCCCTGGAGGCTATTTGGGGGTGATGAGTCCAATAGGTCTCAATGAACTGTTGCCCTCGCTGGGGAATACTATTGCAGTGGAATTTGATACTATTTTGGATGTTGAATTCCACGATCCTAATGGAAACCAACACCTTCAACTCCAGTACATGTTCACAAAAGAGGGTGCCATAGTCATTCATGCATGCAGAGAGGGTGAATTGCAGGCATTGCAACAGGAGGTGTTGTTGTTGTTGCATTGGCCACTAGATTGTTTGTCTAGTTCTGTTACAAGCACAGAGTATTGGAAAGGACAGACAAATTTAGTTCAGATATTGTGAAATTGCCTCGGAAATTCACCTACAAAGAGCTCAGCAATGCTACGAAAGACTTTTTTTGAATGTGATTGATAATCAATAATTGCAAGCAAGGGTAATCCCCTTGTGAAACCCAAATTTCTGAGCATTTTCTAAAACCTGATGATGGAGTCATTGTAATGAACAAGCGCCTAGGTCCATATTATGTCCAAATCTACCAAGCACCAAGATCTATAAAAAAAAATCCACAGTATCTGCGAACTAAGAAGAAGAGGCAGAAAATGTATTCTGCTTACCTGTTCGAATAGTGGTTGGGGTTTACCACGACAAAAATTTGACAGAGCCCATGTAGCATTCCTTATCATTGAAATTCTGGCAGTATCATTCAACTGGGCAAGCACCTGCCTCAGAGCTCCATGACTGAGGGCAAGATCCCTAAATGTTGTAGAGTCTCCAGCAATATTTCCCAAAGCCCAAATAGCCTTACACGAACACCAGTTGAACTCAAAGTTGGGTACTAGTTTTTTAAATCAAATTCCAAAATTACAGACATATAAAGATAGTTGGGAAGAATAATTTTATGCCTCTAAAATAAACGTGCTACTTGTTCTCAAACATTATCATTCCCAGAGGTAAGAAGTTCCACAAATATAGGCAGTGCCCCGTAATCAATCACAACCTTTGTATTCTCAGAGGCTCCAAAAAAACCCAAATAGGGTCAACCCTACTATAGGAGGAAGGGCCTGCAATAAGAACTTACCATTTTGCAAGAGCTGAGGACGAATGTTGTTTTGCAAGAGTTGAGGGCGAATGATGTTCTGCAAGAGTTGAGGGCGAATGATGTTCTGCAAGAGCTAAGGGAAAATGCGTGTGATATTAGACGTTAATGTAGTTTTTTAAAAAATCATTTTTATGTAGCGTGCATTTGATTTTTGCATTTCAAATCATTTTTATTTACATTTGATTTTTGCATTTCTAATACAAGTGACAAACAAATTTCTACAAGAGGTTGAAATTTTTACTATAATAGCCATGAAAGACTAATTAAAATGGCTTAAAATGCAAGTGGAACTTCAAAATAAATGTAATTGAAGGTTCTCTCCACTAATTTTTTGCAAAAGTGCTTACATTATTTAAGTTATCTAGGATATTTTTTTGTATTACACAATCAAAATTTGTAGAAATTATATACATTAAGCATGTATATATCCGGACTCTCCTGATCTCACAATATTTATCTTCTTGCAAAATACAGAATCCTTCCACTATAATTCTTGTGGAAATTTAATCAACAATTGCAAAACACATGAAGCAATAAAAACACACATAACACAGTTGTTTAACGGGAAAGCCTGAAGCTGAAAACCCCAACTATCTATTATGTAACATGGAGATCATATGACAATCTCATAAAAAGCATACAAAGCTTATCACAATCTCTCAGTACAGTACAATCTTCATACACTAATCAGGCCCAATCTTGCAAATCCATGCACCGATCTTTGCCACTTACTAGCCTACCTCCACTGCGCAATCCAAGCTGATTACAAAGACCAATTCAATGTAATCCCACTCTCATTGACTGTGTGATTATCATTGGCAACTCCAATGTATATGTAGATGCAATTCATGCATCACTAATAGTCACAACAGATAGTCTATCTTGCCCTTTCACCTATCTCTCCACTGGTCTCCACTGAAACTACCATGCACTGTAGTTAACTGATGTATTCTTTAGTTGATTAATGAGTTATTATTTGGTGAATTAATTAACTAATTAATTCACACCACTCTCACTAGTGTATCAATCAGTTAGACTAGATACAACTAGCTCAACTGTGTCTAACTGAGTTAAACTGAACACAACTCCACCAACTACTTCAATAACTCCACCAAACTCTGTCACATGAGTTCTAACTGAAGTCTCCATGAAATAGCTCCACTTAACCCTCAGGAATAGCGTAATTCCTTCTGTCAGCTCCTGTGCCACATCTGTGCACTTAACTGAAGTGCTCCAAGAGAATAAGATAATGTTTATAGTCCAAATATTATTAAGAGCTAATATTATTCGACATATCTATTTTTAGACTGGCAATCTAAAAATAGATTCCGCCCAATATGTCTAAAAATAAAAGTCCATCTATTTTTCCAACTTGACCAACCATCCACAAATAGCATCCTGCAACTCATAGAATATGATCGACATGTCTAAAAATAGACATAGTCTAAAAATAGACTTTGTGACAAAAATCACTTGTGTGGGCCCCACCTAGTTTAGGTGATCACTTTCCAACTAGGATCAGGAATGATGTTTCAGGATGCCTCCTTCACTATTTCTTGTTGCAATCTTCAACAAAATTAAATAATGAAATATTTGGGTAGTCTTATTGTTTCAAATTAGGACACAATTTTCAAATGGTGATGAAGTTTCATGTGATGATTAACTGACAATATTCTCCTTTCCTATCCTTGAAAAACTATACAAGGTTCCCTGTTGCCACATGAAACCCTAACCCATGTAGCAGCATAGGACCAGTCCTCCATTTTTCCCGTCATAAGGCATTTTGCACATATTTGACGACTAGAATTTGCGGATTCCCGTTTTCCATGAGGTGCTAGGAAGGATAGAAGACTTAATTTTGACGTTTGAAATTTTTTCAAAAACGTTCTTACACCCTTTAATTTCCACTTACCAATAATTTTGCAACACTAGTCCTCTTCGCAATTGCAAGGTTGTACTCAAAAAGTAAGGAAAGTTACTTTTTTGGCTCACTCAAAATTAAAAATTTAATAAAGAAATTACCACTTATCATTATTGATATTTTAAAATTAGAATCAATTTAGTTTTCCCCTTCCTATTACAGAAAGTTCACAAATCCTTTCTTTTACATAAAACACCAAAGAAAGAATAAAGCCCGTTGCCCTGCAAACTTCCAAGGTTGTGATTAGTGAAGTAGTGAAAAAGTACGGCTATAGCACTAAAAAATTAGAATGCCAATCTGCCCCAACATGAAGTAGTGTTAATATAGCTGGTGGCTTGGCTTGATGGTCAAATAGTGAATTACACAAGCACAAAATAAAAGCTTTAGGCGTCTAGTTCCTTACACTCGCACTCTCAAGGCATTCAGACTTAGGCCGAGCTCAAGATTGGCTCCGAGGAAACTAGATTGGCTCATTAACTTGCCATATTTTAATTTCATAAGGTATGTTCAAAGTTTGAACTGCTAGGGTAATTTATTATTGTGAAATCATAGTTCTAAATTATCTCTTATTCTGTGAGCAATGTAATCTATTAATTGTAAGCAGATTCATTAAAAAAATTCAAATTGATTTTAGCATGAATGATGAAAATTTATATATTAATTTGTTTTTAAGAGTATTTGTATTATGTAGGAGCACTGGAAAGAAAAATCAAGACTTCATTTTCTGTTTTCCTTATTTTATTGGGCTGAACTGGAGAAAATTGAATACGAATAGTGAGTTAATTGTAAGATCAATGGGCCAAGGCCATACATCAACATTGACCACAGTGGGGAAGTATAAAAGCATGGATATTCATGCAAGTATAGTTATTAATGTAAGATCAAAGTTAACTCTTAGCTTCACTAAAGAAATAGAAGGAAAAGATCTAGCATCAACTAAAACTCACGTGAAAAAGTAGATGAAAAATGTACAATCATCCAATGGAGAGGTAATCTATAATTATCCAGTAAGACTCTTGGCTATGCCTTGAGACTAAAATAATTCTCAATATTTTTGAATAATCATCCATTGGAATTTAGTAGTAAAACCATAGTAAATCATTGTCCAATGGCCATGCAAAAATATATAAAAAATAATATTTGTTGGTTGTTTTTCAATATGTGGACCATGATGGGACCACTGAGAAGGTGGGGGTGTTTTTTTAATCATGGAAGTGAGGTTTAGTATATTGATAGTCAATTTACCTTTCCCTATAAATTTTCTCGATCAAGTTATTCATTCATTGAAATTTGATTCATTCCTACTGTTTTGATACACAATCCAATCCAGTTAAGTCTTGAGTCTTCATTGAGAATGGCATTCATAGGTTGTCAAGAAAGAGGTTATCATGCACATGCACTCTTATTTTCTTGGTATCTTTGTAACTATGTTCAGCCTGAGTTCTATATTTTTAAATTATCATAATAGTTCATGATTATTAGGCTTTTATTTTGTCTTTTAAGAATTTTAATTTAATTATTATTAATCATTAAATTTAAATATATATATATATATATATATATATATATATATATATAGTTATTATAGTTATTAAACTTTCAATGGTACATCAACTTTCATACATGAGAAAATAGATACTGACAAATGGTACATCATGGCCTGATTAATTTCGCTCAACAATTTCAAATGGTATAACATTTAGTCAACAATAATCATTAATTTCTGCATGGAGAGACTAATTTCTCTGGAAGCCTGAGATTTCTTTGGCTTGTTATTCTTATAACTACATAGACATAATTAATAGAGAGATTGAGGACAAAAAAAAATCTAGCGCTTAGTCTCCACTACTCAACATGATTTTGTGAGAAATAATACATAGATTGATTTCTCTAAGTGCCTTAGCATTCTTTGGCTCATTATTTTAATCACAACAACAATAAAAAAATGCACTGAGGATCTGTTCTTAGTCCGATTATGCAATTTTTATAAGACAGATTATGCAATATTAATAATAAACATAAATTTATTGCAATTTAGGGAAAGCTCCTTCATGTTTTTTTCTTTATATTGGAAGGTTACTTTCTTTTTGAAGTAATTTTTAGTAGATCATAGCATATATTGAGGAAATATTAGTTTGACAAGAATAAGTTATTTCTCTTGAAACTTTAGGTATTAAAAGTCCATGACACAGATATATCACACTCCAAAATCCAAAGAAAATGGAAGAGCGTTCAATTTTTTTAATCAAAATTTTATTGGTGAAGGGTTAATTTATTACGAGAACGTCATTAATGAAGTGCAAAATTTTAAACGTAACATTTATTGAATAGAAAAATAATGACCAAAACATCAAAAAAAATTGTGTGACGGGTAAAGAGAAATCCAAATTCCAACCCTGCCTGCCACTTGTTGGTGAGTGGAGGTTATTCACTTTTGGTGAGTGGAGGTTATTCACTTTTCATTTACAGCTTACCAGGTTACTCATGTTACCAATATTTTCACATGGCTCACTTTTAGGTGACTAATTATTGTACTTCTTCTTTATAAAGAACAATTGGTAGATAATTGTATTATTTGAAATCTTTAACAAATCCAGGCAACAAAATTACAACAAATAGAAAATTATGCAAAAAATTCACCAAGGCACTAATGTGTGGATACCCTATCATTTCTTAGATCCTCATAACTTACCAACACCTACTATATTGGTATACACATAATATGGCATTTACTTGAAGTATTTCATATGTATCTAGAAGTAAATAAGTTGTATGACAATTGTTATGGCAGATATAAGATGTGTATTATAGTTTATATTTCAATTTTTCTTAAGTAACATGCATGTGCGGTTCATATAGTGACTACAATTACCAAATATATTTCAGTGAAGATGTGAAGATGATCTCTCATTATGTCCTAATTACTTAAAGCATCATTAATTAGCTTTCCAAATGAATAAAATATGTTAACAAATTAGTAAAAACTAGGAAAACAAATCATGCTTTTAAAAAATATGGCACAATGAGTCACACTCTGAGATTTATTTAATTACTCCTAAAGTGTCGCTACAACATATATATGATCACCATTACCATATAAATGGGACATGTGACCATCATTTTGGTTTCACCAATGACATTCCACATCATGAGCATTGTTTAGGGTTGATTGTGTTGATTTTTTTAAACAAATCATTTATACATTTTATGGAAATTATAGACACAATTTATAATCACATTACAAGATCATGATGTATGGATATTCCTTATCATTTCTTAGATACTCACAAATTACCAACACCTAATAGATTGATATACACATCATATGGAATTTACCCCTAGAATGCCACATGTATCCTAAAACAAATTAGTTGTATGGAAATTGTTGATGTAGGGGCATTAGGCTCAAAACAACCTTTGTCCATAAATAAATGTAAAGGGGGGTCTCATGTTTTATTTCCCCATGTATTTATTCATAGTTGAGTTATTTTTAGTTAATTAGAGAAGAAAATGTAACTTCCCGAATGATTAATGGGCACCTGAAGAGATAGTCAGTTTCAGAAGTTAAGCTAATTTTAGGAGTCCGTCTCTGTCTGTCAGAGGGCTAGTCTCAGAGTTAGAGATATGAAGAGTTTTGAGCATTAGAGGAGTTGAGTCGATTCAGGGTTTGTATAAAAATAAGCCTTATAGGCATAATAAGGCAGACCTGCATAGAGAACCACATAGGCTACGTAGGACTGTCGTAGAGACAGAGTAGAGGAGAAGGGCCAAGTAATTCGAAGATCTGGTCGAGCCAAAGTTGTAAGTACTTCACTGCATAAATGTAGAATTATTTCAATGGTATTGTGCATTTGTCGAGTTAATTATGGCGTGAATGGTTTCTATGTCCCGATAATCAACTGTATAGTAGTCTGGAATACATACTCGATAATTGTGGTTTAATGGGGTCATGTATGTTGAAAGAGGAACCAAGTCCTTTCCTGAATTACTAGCCTCTGTGCGAGAGGTTCTAGCCTTTCCCGAACCCATTGGATATTAGTTTAACTCGGTGTAAGAATTGCCGGACGAATAAAGTTGTGTGATAACCCGTGTTAAGTGCCATGACAGTGGACGGTGTGGCATTAGACAGTGGTATGGCAATGTTGTGGTCGAGACTCATGTAATACAGTGGGAAATGCCATGGTAGAGAGGGTCGATAGGTCCAAATTATGGATCTCCCCACAGTGTAATATAGAATTGTGCTCGAGCCTTCGATTCAAGGTTCGATCGGTGCTACCATGTACATAGAACTGGCGTGTGAAGGAACCTCATGGAGTGTGAGTCCTTAATTGAAGAAAAAAAAATTAGTACAGGAAGATGTGAGTCAAAGGAGCGGAGGCGGAGTACAATAAAAGAAAGCTCGACGAAACCTGGAAGATAAGAGGCGGAACCGTGACTGAAGTGCAGAGTAAAACCACCGTTTGGAAAATCGGCGATATCGCGCAAGTTTGGAGGTGGTAAGTAGAATTGGTGAAAAGGACACGACATATGTCTCCATGAGACACGTGGCCGAGGGTAGAATTATAAAACCGTTCTCATCATAGATTAACCCTTGGGCGTGTTCGTTACGCAAGATTTCGTTGTGTCCTTTGGATCCTCCAAACCGGCGCGATGCTCCATCGACCGTTAGATTGAGAGGTAAATTACTGTGGAGCCAAGAATGGTTTATGTATGACCGTTGAGTTATAGACCAAAGTCGAGATTTGTTACGATCTTTGACGATTGGCAGAGATTATGATAAGGAGGACTGTATAATTATGTGAATGGCCATGCGTTTGGTTGAAACCAAGTGACGGAGTTCGAATTGACAAGGTCGACATACATTAAACATCACGGTTGAAATACGAGAGGGTTGAGCAGTTGATACATTCAAATATCAATTCAAATATGTAAAATGAGTGAGCCCAAGGTTTTGGGGTTTAATTCCTAAGTGGCTTGTATTTATTGGGGTATATATTAATGAGAGTAGGCTAGTCATTATATTCAAGGTGTGTAAAGAGCGGTTGAATGTTGATAGGTATGATGGGGATTAGACCATAGAACGTGGGGACTTATAGTATGGTTTAGAACCATCAAGTGAAGAAGTTCCGCATGCGAGAAGGCATGGCATAGGCCTTGTTAGCAACCTATAATATAGGAGTCATAATTTTGACTTGACTATTGGTAATTTTGTAAATTTTTACATACTTTGCCTTCCGCAAGTTGTATTCACATATTTTGTAAAAAAAAAAAAATATCAAAAAGAGGGTAAAAAAGTCCTAAAAGAACAATCAAAGGACTTAGAAAAAATAAGATACCCCAAAGAAAAAATGAATAAAACATGAAAGTGAGCAAGCATAAATGCCACTACTTTTTACTTTTTGACTATGGCAGAGTGTCAATAAATGCCATTAGTCCATGATGAGTTAAATAGTTCAATCTTAACTTGTCATTGTTTCAATTTCCTTTGTTGTAGATAGAGAATAATGAGTTGTTAGACAGTTTAATCCTAACAATTCAGTAGTTAGGTAGAGAAATAAAGTGAATCCAATAGTTTAATCTAGATTCATGGATGAAATAAGTGTAGAATTAGATAGTTTTACTTGCTTTCAGAAAGAATAAATGTTGTGAAGGTTGCTAGCTTAAATGCACCTACTACAAAGGAAGAAAAAAATGTTAGCATGGTAAGATGGGTAGGTAGAAGAAGGTGAAAAGTCTCAATGTAAATATCATTCATCATGGGCTGCAAAATAACTAACTTCCCCTTCCCATAGTCATGAAACATTCTAGACTATTAGTCAGAAAGGCTCAAGGCATTTCCTTGACTTTTGTTGGGACCGGACCTAAGGCTCTATGAATGATCAATTGAAAGTGTGAAATGTCTATATTAATCCCTAAATCACATCATTTACCATTCATGCACTCATTTCCCCTGAAAAATCCTAAGTAAAACTTCATTTTTACTTAAAGATACTCTAATCCTCATTTGATTAACTTCCTACATCATTTCAAAGCATAAAGCCCTCAAAATCACATTTTATCCTAAGTCTAAGTGATGAAGTTATTATAATGAAAATTTGCTTTTTAATCTTCACTTTCTTAGTTATATTTATGTGTTTTTGAATATACATTGTCCCCTTGTCATATTAACTCTAACTTATGTATTAACTCCCTACAATTGACCTTTTCCTATTATATAACTCCTTTTATAAATAAATCCCAAAAACCCACTTATTATAACTTAAGCCAAAGTATTTTATTCCCACATGCTTAAATAAAACCCCCTTATAACCCCTTTGGCTAAAAGTTTATCCGTATATTTAATCCCGCCCCTATGGTAATTAAGTTTTCTTGATTTGATTTACCATATAAATAAAATATATGAAGAAAAAGTTTAAAACATATGTTATATATGTTTTAAATAAAAAATAACCCGAAGTTTCATCTAAACTAAACTTCAATAAATATGACCCTTTCCCTGCCCGTCCGATCTATCCTTCATCTCCCAAGATCAATGGCCCAAAGTGAACCCGATAACTTAACTTTTCCTCGCACCTTTCCTTTTGATCGTGGTCGTTCACTCATTGAATCCAGATCCGACGGCGCTAATACATTTTTGTGATTATAAAGTAATCGTTTGATGTTTTGGCAAATTCGCGCGAAATGGGTGGTTTTTCCAAACCACCCCGCGCTTACGTGTCGCCACCACGTTGTATCGCGTTCGAAAAGCTAGTTTTCGCTTACCACCATTTACCCGCGCGAATACCACTGGCGGTATTCCCTAAACCTCACCCATTTAACCTGAGTTTAATGTCATTTAACTATGGTTATACCATCGTTTAATACATTAAAATTATATTTTTCATTCAAATTTTCACCTTTTCGCTTTAAACCTGTAAAAACATTGCAGAACCGTTTTTCCTCAAAATCATGCCGTTTGAACCCTGAGAAACTTTGCAGAGCCATTTTCAACCTACCAGTACCATTTTCCCATTGCCCTGAATTTCCATTACAAAGTACTACATTGTCCTCTGTGAAGCCATTTTCAAAAAATTGAAGACTGAGCACCTCTGCAACGTCTTCAACCGCATTCCGCTTGTTCTCCAGGTACTTTTCTTCGAAGTTTCCCTCTGAGATTTCAAAATTCCCGTCGATTTCAAATAATTACCAAAGTTACTGCAAAAAAGTGTCCATTTTTCAGGGGAAACTTTGTCAAAATTTCCCTGGAATCCCTAATTGCCCTTTCTCGCAGTTTTTTCCATACCCTGGTCCGTTTTGCTGTTGAAATTGATTTTAAATACACGTTTTGAGCTTTAAATTCCTTGCATTTCCTAAAAACCCTGCTCAGAAACCCCATTTTCAGTAGAAATTCGCCAAGAAACCCCTGTTTCTCGTAAAGGAACTTAGCAAACCATTTAAGCTTGCTTCGTTCATTATTAAAAATGACCAAGAAATAGGTAACCCCCAAGAATGGAGGCCCAAAATATCAAAAGAAGTCTTCTGCAAAGATTCCTCAGCCTATGTCCTTCAAAATCGACAAACCAACTCCTGTACTCACGGCTGATTCTACAGAAGTGGTCAGACCAGTCCAGCCTCCAGTCATTTCTCTAGAGAACAACCCTTTAGTTGATCTGGACTATAGAATACTAGACCCTAATGTAGAATTTAACCCGCTTGATGTCTATAATTGGTGCTATGGCAAATCAGTGGAAAAGGGTGACAAAGATATTCCAATTTGGGAATCCAATCTGCCTAGATATATTGTCCCTCTCACTCATTCTGTTCCTGAATTTATCAGATTATGCCAAGCCTATTATATGCCAGAACAAAGATGTATTGTAAACAAAGAAAAAGATATCCTGTTTTACATCACCGAAGAGTCGATAAATTCCATGCTGCAAATGAATCATGACCCCAATTTTGCTTCCCTATCAATAGAAGATTTAACCCAACTATATCTTGACTTGGATTTCAATACTAGATTCAAAATATACCAGAATTTTTGTCCAAATCAAGTTGATATTCCTAAGTTAAATCCTCCTTTCAGCACCGTTGATTTCCCAGATGAAACTAGACAGATTGTCTCAATGCTCTCCTTCATACTAGGATACACCAGTGATGAATTCACTAATGTGGCTATCCTAGGTTTTCTGTCAACTCTAAGCCCTGTTCAATCACCATCCATTCAGTTCAATTTGCTAGATTTATTGTTGAAAGTATGAATTATCAGTTATCCAGATTATCAGAAGAAGGAGTTTTCAGATACTCCTCTTATCTACTCCACCTCTTCCTATATTATCAAACATATAAGTTTCCAATTGAATGTCAGAAAGTGGATGCAGAAGGAAAAGTTCTATCAGTAGTATTTTGGTCATCTATTCTAAGGAAATGGAACAGAGAGTATAGTTTTACAGATTTCAATGACTCATTTATAGCCCCTGCTATGTATCTCTTGGAAAAAGAGGAGATCCCTAGGATCAATGATGAGACAAGAAGAATTCTGCAGTTATCAGAGAGCTACAAAACTGCAGATTGGTATTTATATAAAAATCATACATAAATAAGAGTGTATGGCTCATCCCTGGCCCCATATAAGTTACCCAAATTTGTTACTACAAGAATATTTGCTTTAGAATATCTGAGACAACTATTGAATGTAGATGAAATCAACTTCATAGCTTCTAAGAAAAAGACCCAATTTAAGCTGAAAAATCAAATTGGGCCATTCATTGTGAATAACAGAGAAGCTGCCAATGAGATAAATGTCAAACTTAAAGAGTATAAGTTCCCATGTAGTTTTACATGGAATTATGACCCACAAGGTATTTTGAGTGCAATAAGGGTAAAATGTAAGTTTCCTATTTACTTGCATGATCCTAAGCCCCATATTGAAAGATATGTAAATAAAATTGTTACTTGCATGGTCCTAAGCCCCATATTGAAAGATATGTAAATAAAATTGAATGGGAGCCAAACACCCTATTTGATGATGATTCACAGGCAGTATAGGTAATACAGGTAGACAGTGGCAAAGGCAAACAGATTGAACAGATACAGGTGGCTTCTACAAGCAAAGATATTCATAACGTACATAAAAGAGATAGAGAAGGAGATAGTTTCATAGATGAGACTATTGAGGACAAAAAATTCAGAATTCCTTATAGTAAAAGAGGCAAGTTAACAGAAGAAGAAAAGGATAAGGCTGTAAATATTGAAACAGATGATGAAGCAATAAGAATAGTCACTAAAACATTAAAAGAGCTTCAAAATGTAAAAATTGGAACACAACAAAAAGATACAGTCATGAAGGAAAACCAGGCTACTGTCGATTTTCCTCCTTCTTCTCAGGAAATTGACAATACAGAGTCAGAGATTCAGATCGGATTCAGACAGATTAAAGAGAAGAATGAAGAGATCAAGAATCAAGCTTATTCTAGATTTCTTAAGGAAAAGCCTGGAAACAAAGACATGCTTCTTTCAGCATTTGATTATTCATCCAATAAATTAGTAATGTCATTCTTGAAGCCTATAGTGGTTGAGCCAAAATCAGTGGCAGATTGTTCCAAAACAGATTTTGAAGTGGATGCAGATGCCATTCATGAATTAGATCAAATTGAATTTCATAGGAGAAATACTGAAATGCTATATTCCAAAATTGTCAGTAAAACTATGAAATCAATTAGGCTTGAGAAAATAGTGCTCAACCTCCAAAATCAAATGAGGTTGGAAAAAGCCTCACTGTATGCTAATAATTTAAGAATAAAAGCACTAGAAGATATAGTGATTGAAGCAGGGGGTGACCCAGCCAACATTGAAGGGGAAAAAGTCTTAATTAAACAGAAAAATGAGGATATAGCTTCTCTTAGAAAACATTTGAAGTTGCCTCAGAGTGAAAACTCTCAAGCAAAAGAAATTCTACAGCAAAAAACAAAGAATGATGAATTAAAGCAGCTTGTACATCAAATGACAGATCAGATAAAAACAATGGAAATTCAAACAGAAGTTCTAATGAAAGAGAATGAAGAACTAAGAAAATCACAACCAATGGTCATTCCTACAGTGATCCCCACTGTAAACACTGCTATACCATCTAATTTGGCAGAACACTTCACATCGAAAGGAGTACTAGCAACTGCAGTGCCAATTACTTCTCAGGAAATATGTGCCTCTTCTTCTTCATCCTCACAGATGAGCACACTGCAAGACCAAGCAGCCGTGATCAAAGCCATGGAGGACATATCTATTAAAGATAAAGATATTCTTAGTTTGAAAGGCATTATTAAAAATTTAGAAAATTCCAAAAATGATGCCTTGATTACTTCTAAAGGACATGAGCAAAGGGCCGATCAACTACAAGAACAGGTGAAGATTCTGCAAGCACAAGTAAATCTTACAGATCAAGTGGCCTATATAAAAAATAATTTATGGACTAAAATTATTGAAGGCATTCATTCTCAATGGCCTTCAATATAGATAATTTATGAATAGAGGGAGTTACTTCAAGTTGCTAGTGCAGAGATTGACAAAACTAAGAGGGAAATTGACAATAAACTAGCCCAAGCAATCCAACTCATAGCTTTTTTAAATAGTAAAAACAGGGAAGAGTTGGAAGAATTGAAAATTGTTGATAGAACAAAAACCATTCTTAAAATCAAAAAGGTCCTGAACAAAAGAAACATAATGAGTAATCTAGAGGACCGGTGTAAAGACATGAATGTATCCATCTCAAGATTTTTAGCCAAATACAAAACATTGTCAGAAGCAGGTTTGCCTGATATGACAAGTTAATGCCTCAGAAAGATTATGATCTAAAAATCAGAAATCATGCAAAAGAGCAAGCCAGAAAACCACTGCCTCAAGGATCACCAACAAGAAAAATACTTCTTCAGTATTTTGAAAATCTGTTCTTTTTAGATAATGAGATCAGGCATATGTTCACTATCGAGCCTAACTTTGCCAAGTATACAGAGGCAAATGAAAGTTACAGAAAATTGAAGACTATGAAGATCCCCTCTGTAGAAAAGTGGCAAGAATTCACAGATCTGCTGTGAATTTAATGGATAAAAAACAAGAAAATCACTTGGAAATTTATTTTTTACTGTTACCTCAAATGGTGAAAATACAGGGTTAAAGTGTATCAGTAGGTGAAAGAGTATCAATTAAAATAAAGTTACTATTGGTTATTTTTTAATTACCACAACAAAACATCTCAAATTAGATGAATAAAGAGTATCAACGTTGAAAGTTAGAGGAAAGGAAAGTTCTTCAACCACTTTCCACGATAAGATGCACCTAATGCCATAAGTACACACAACACAACAACAATCAGTTCAAATTAGAATAATCAGTTCTATTTTTGCTTGTAAAAAGGTAACAACTTGCAAACTGTTTTGCAGCTGTCCCTCTTTTTAAGTTTTCTTTCCTATTTTTTATTAAAACATTATCTCAATTCCTGAGATATTTTGTAAACAGTTTTTTGTATAAATACTTCACAATTCGAAGTATTCAGTGTGAATAAAATTTCTCAAGACAACTATAGTCTTATTTGTTGGTTATATTGAAGTTGGTGAGTCAATTAGCGAAAGCAGCAGACTGGAAAGAGATCAGAGACATCATAGCTAAGGATTCTTGTGGTGACAAGATAAGTCTCGTTTCTTTCCTTGTTTTCAGTGTATTTCTTTAAATTTTACATTCATTCATATTATGTTTTTCTAGTCTATAATGATTAACTAAGGAAAAATTAAGCAGGATTAGTGATAATAAGCTCCCTGTTTCGAAACTTGTTGGCATTTTAATGTTTTCTACTTGATAATTGGACCATAGAATTCTTAATTGCTCTAGGTTCCAGTTAGATCCCCTTCTTCAATCTTGTTATCTGTAGCTTAAGGATTCTTAAGTGCCCTTTTGCTCAGATTCCATCCACTCCATCAAATCAAGCCTATACATGACCTTAGAAGGTCACCTATCTTGCCCTTAGCACATTTGCATCTCCGAGCCTTATTTCTTAGTTCTGCTTGCCTAGAGAGTTGACTCCATTGCCCAATATTCTGGTAGATCCTTCTGGTTTACCTTGAAATCTCTTTATTCCCACCAATATTTTAAAATCAAACCCAAATACACAATCATAGCTAGCCTAATATCTGTTACTAAAATAAAGCTAAATCATATGGAGAGATCCCACTCTGGAGTTCAAGAAGGCTAGATCTTGAATTCCCAAATTGGTTCTTGGGTAACCCTGGTGTTCTTAACTACAAAAATCCCCATCCCACAACCTGAGAATTACTAGGGTGATAACAGGCCTTGGGGGTATTATGATCCTTGGAGGAAACTCCCACAGCTAGAAGAGTTGACAGAGAAAATTGGATCGAGTACAAAGGTGTGGCAGGTGGGTTTTACCCTGCACCAATTGTTATGGTGCATATATGATGGGTATTACAGTTTATCTTATAATTTTGTTGAAGTAGCATACAACAATTTACATAGTGATATGAGAACCACTCTCTAGAGTATACATCGATTTTGTACACATGGATTTTCAATTGCTTTTTAAGATATATCATTGGTGATGATCACATGATTATATAATGAACCATTAAGTTGAACTATGAAATTATTCCTCACAACACACACACACACACATATTGATGAATTAATAAATTTTCTCATATAATTTTTTTAATCTATTTTGAAAAAAAAAATTATATATAATTATTTCTAAGAAGAACAAGAGAGAATTCCTTACCATATCTTCGTAAAACATATAATAGCAAGAAAATTAATCTATTGAAATTTCATTTCCAAACATATTCATGGAGTAAAATGAAGATTAAAAGGAGATATTCATGGATTTACCTATAACATCACCTCATAATTAAGAATGTAAATGTAGAATATTGATGATACATATAGGTTAGGAGAAAATTAATCTATTGAAATTTCATTTCCAAACATATTCATGGAGTAAAATGAGGATTAAAAAGAGATATTTATGAATTTACTTATAAAATCACCTCATAAAAGTGTAAATGTACAATATTGATAAAATTTATTTATATATGATAAATAATAAACCTTTATCTCACATGTATCATATAATCTTATAAACAAACAATTGCACCGGGGGTGCAAGGGAACGCCAGAAGGAGGAGTT
Source organism: Pinus albicaulis (assembly GCA_034641835.2). Lineage (NCBI taxonomy): Eukaryota > Viridiplantae > Streptophyta > Pinopsida > Pinales > Pinaceae > Pinus > Pinus albicaulis. The sequence goes on from CM076584.1 coordinate 1,435,505,126, forward strand.
GTGAATCATTTTGAGCTATATGAGGGGTAAAATGTGTAATAAATGAAGGAGGTGAATATTTGTTCGTTTGTGACGATATGGAATATTGGATTTTATTTTTAATAATAAAAAAATTATTAATTTAACATTATTTAATTTTAATTTAATTTAATTTAATTTAATTAATTAATTGATTTTAATCTTTATTTTATTTTATTTCTATTTATTTATTTATTTTATTTTTATGTTTTAATTAAAAATTTTATTTTATTTGTATTTTTAATTTTATCTTTATTTTATTTTATTTCTATTTATTTATTTTATCGAAATAGTGCAGAGTATTATTGGGAGCTTCTTGTCAAAGGCTCAACCTATGGTCTCAACCATAGTCAATTTAATTTCCCTTTTACACAAATGGTTATAAAACCATGCGCCCAAGGTATACTGCTTGTGCGGGAGTGCTTTACCTTCACTATATGGTTATGAGCCCATACATATATAGTAAATCTACCTATATCATTTAACTCGACATTCACCTTGTACTTACGGTCCACCAAGCTTTCGCCTTCAACTATGCAAATATATATATATATATATATATATATATATATATATATATATTGGCCTAACTAGTGTTTTAAAAAACGGAATCGGTCAGCTACCAGGCCGAGGGTCAACTCCGACTCAGACTCCGAATCGGTAATGACTCGGCCGACTCAGTTTCAATGACTCGGTTTTTGTAAAAAATACATTAAATATTATTTTTTTGGTACACTAAAATATAGACAAAAGACAACATATGATCAAAGTAGGCTCATGAAGATATTCATTATATCAAAATTCCACCCAGTGCACTGTCCAAGGACCAATACATGATGATGATATAGAGATCAAAACAAAAAACATATCTAAGGAGGCTCTAAATGGCCTCTACAAAAAAACATGAATAGTCACTAAGTTCATACAACAGTCATCAAAGGGAGGCTGCAAAGCTTCAAGACTAATATATTACTCCGGATCTGATGCTTACTTTATTTGCAGGCCCTAATCTCTGAAATAACACCTAACATAAGCCCCAACTATTCTAAAGTAACACACAGTAATTTCAAAGTATCGTGGCTTTCATTTCTTGCTATTTGGGTGACTGGTCTTGGCCAATTGCATCTCTGATCTGATTCTTCATCGACTGTTTTAATCTTACGGTAGCTACAATGGTTCATTTTGTTGGCAGAGGTATACTAAGGGTCTCATGCATTCTTTCTTGTGGTATTTGCTTTAAGACTGATAAATATTTTTTCCTTCGGAAGCATTATACATAGTGACTGATCACATAAAGTATAGTGTTGGATTATGAAACGTTGTGATCACTTGTTTGGGGAGCTAACATCGAAATTTTGAAGCCTTATCCTTAGTCTCTCTGGTGATTGTCTCATATCAGATCTGGTGTGGACTTATTGTAGAATTTTATCACGAATTGATACCTCAAAATAAGCCTAAAACACTCCTGAATTATCTCATAACATTCACATAATAATTGCAAGTTGATTGGGGTGATATTTTCATGCTATTAGAAGACTAGTATCTTTGTTGTAGAGGTTTGATCTCAAGCTACATTTCACTGATCTAGCACAACAATGGTATCTTTTGAATTCTTGTTTTTGTTTCTTGCATCCTTTGGTGGTTAATGTTGTCAAATTTCTGACTGGGCTGTAATTACAAAATCTGATCTCACTCGAAAGTGCCATTTTCATATTGCATTTTAGCGCTAAAGCTTGAATCTCTACCATCAGTTTCTATTCTTTGCATTTGGTGGTCAAATTAGACTAATTTTATGGACTGATCTCATCACATTAAGGACTGATATACACTTGACAGTGGTTACAATGGGCTTATCTTGTCTCTACAGTGGTATATTGAAAGTCTAACATATTGTTTCTAGCATCAAAATTGGTCCCTGTGCTAATCATTGTTTTGCAGCGATATTTTTACTGAAATTTGGTTAGCTAAATAGGATGGGGAGGGGTTAGAAAACCTAAAAAAACCTAACAACAGAATTAATTTGAGTTTTAAGTCCATTTTTTTCAATTTTTTGGGCCCACCGGCCGGCTGGATTGACTAGCCTGAGTTAACTCAGACCAGGCCTGGTCGGCCAGTTTGTTACCGAGCCGAACGAGTCGGTCAAAAAACTGGCCGGCTTGGTAAAAAACCGGCTAACTGGCTGTTTCATCCACCTGGTCGGACTAGTAGGCCTTTCGGCTCGGTCAACCAGGCTGGTCCGATTCGAATCGGGTTGGTTTTAAAACTATGCCTAACGCATATACCATTTCTTGAAATTTAATCATACCATTCAACTTCATAAGCCTCGATTGTGATTAACCCCGAACCCTATATAATATTACTCGACCCCACATATATTTCATATGGGCGCTAACTCTGCAAACGCATTGATATAGGCCTACCACCTTTATGTTTTCGATTTGAATTAAAATCACGACATATAAACGGATGCTCGGGCCCACGTTCATATAAATGCACCTTGCTTAAACGTCGAGCGGATCCAACGATCCATATGGCGTCGCTCCCCAAGTGTTAATCGGACAATCACTGAGCAATTTTGCGTTTTTTTTCTCACCGAGCGTTAATGCTTAGAAATAATGTGAAACTCGTGGTTTTGCAAATCCTCTTAGGGACACATGGCATTTGCTTTGTGGTATCGTGTTTTTTATTTCAATACAACTTACCACTAGTGGACCTGCGTGAAAACCATAACCCATTCCAAAATACCACCTTTACTGTTTATGCATCGTGGTTTCGTTTCATCTCCGCTTCGAGGTTCCGCTTTAAATTTTCAATTCCAATTAACTCTGGTTTCTTCCTTTTCCATAGAGATCAAGCTACGCCATCGATCATCCACTTAACAAACCAACGTTTGTTACTTCAAATAGGCGGGGAGTAAGCTTTAGGCAAATTTCGCCATCCTTTAATAGATAGAGCGTGGTTATACTTGCTCTTTTAACAGGGCCTTATTCAATCTTTCTCAATTTCTTATGTAGAACGCACACACAATCCCTTGTTGGAATATTTGAAAAATCCAGAACAATAAATGGAGAATAAAACTCCCCTCTTCAACACAGAGAAAATATTAAAAATTTCTTCACTGGAGACAAAGTTCAACACTTTGAAAAATTTCTATTCCATTCATTAACTCAAAAAAAACTATTACAAATCTTCCTCTGCCAGAGGAATTAAAAAATGGTGACTGTTGCTATGACACAGTGCACACAAAGACTTCACTTTTTCACTCATAAACACACTCTGTCTCTATTCAAAAAAATGAAACGCACTGTTGTGCTATTAAAAAAACTTTTACAACACTCTACTGTGCAATCCTCAAAAATTTTAAACTGTCTAATGTATATGTTTTAAAATAAAATAATACGCCCTTTTTCCTTTTACATTAGCCTTCGGGCTATTTTAAAACACATGCTATTACATATAATAACAAAACAAAAAACTATTAAACCAAACCTATTTAAAGTATTCAGGGCCCACATTACAAATGCCCAAAGTGAAATATTTGCGCATATGTTATATATGAGCCAATGGTTTAAATAACTATCGGGCGGTGAAACAAAACTTATAACAAAATATTAATAAAACTATATCATACGTCCAGACTTCAAAAAAAAAAACCCGATTTCAATCACAAATTCGCGTTCCAAAATAGCCTGCTGATGTCACCCTAATTTGTGACGCGAAAACTTCATAGAATACGCCATATAAAAATTCGGGTCCGTTTTTTGGCTTTGCGTACGGAGGAAAACTATGACGCGAAAATCAAATTAATTCCGCCCTATAATGTTTCGGGTCCGGAATTCCACAATGCAGACGGGCCAAAAAATAACGCGATCGAATCGCCTGCTTCCACGTGGATGGATGATTTGGTCTGTGGTCTGTGGGACCACGTTCTTCTGAATTAAAATCTCCCGCGTTTACTATTAAATTGCTCTGTTTCCAAAACAATACAACGCTCTGTTTTTAAGTGTGCAGGGACTGTGATTTCAAAACCAAAATTGACTGTTCATCAGTTTTAGAAAGCAGTTGTTTGACAGAGCCATTCAAAAAGATTTAGAAAGAGGCTAGAGGACAGGGTAGTTGAAATTAATATTTCAACATCCCTCATTCACTGAGAATACCCTCCTTGGTGCCTTCTTCACCGGACTACGATGTGTTCATCAATAGTCATGAACCTGATGTCCGTTTCTTCGCCAGGCATCTTCATAACAATCTTGTTTCTAGAGGATTGCGAGTCTTTCTCAATAGCATAGAATTGCAGGCTGGACAATCCATACCTTCAAAAATAAAAGATGCAATTAAAGGAGCCTCTCTCATTATTACTATTTTCTCTCCAAATTATGCACAATTGCAAAGGTGCCTCCATGAACTACTCCTCGCACTGCTCTATAAGCCGACCATTTTTGCAAAGGCATATAAGTGTCGTTATACCGACGGCGGCAAAAGCGTCGCTATTGTGACGGATGCCTCCAAACGTCTCAATTGTGACACTTAGACATTGTGTCGCAATTTCAACGTTTGGAAGCAGACGTCACAATTGTGATGCCTTGGGGCATAGTGTCGCAATTGCGACGTCTTCCTCCAAACGTCACAATTGTGACACTTTTCTCTAAATGTCATTATAGCGATGGTTTCGGGCATGATTGAAAAATTTGGGGAAATTTCTGACATTTGGTCAAAAGTGTCGGAACCAAGTGTCAGAATTTCCCCCAAATGTACTAGTGAGGAAACCTATGCACATGAAGCAAATGTTATAATTATGAAGATGAAATTAGTACAAAAAAACTAACATTCATATTCATATCATACTCGTTTTGTGAAAAAATGGATGATGTTATTAAAACTCTTGTTTAGGACAATTAATCACACAATATGGATCTTCAACTTGCAGAGAGAGGCTTGATTGGGAAGTTCATGGGCTGATGGCCATCACCACACTCTTTGATTATCTAGGTGGATAGAAACTAGAGATCCAATATAGAAGGAAAACTACAAATTTTCTTATGTTGTAGGGATTTCTTTACTTTTCTCTTTGAAAAGAAAGTTGATCGAGACTTGATATTTTGAAGTGGCCATATTTCATTGGTTCTCAAGTTTTGTACCTTAATCAATGGAATGTAGATTTCAATCCATAAAATGATGTCCCATTAATTTTCCATGTATGGGTGAAACTACCATATTCCTCTTCACTGTTGGAATGAAAACACCTTTATAAATATTGGAAATGCTATAGTTCACTATATTAATTGTCGGATAAATCATGATAAGATATGCAATCTTGTGTCAGGATATTTGTTGAATTGGATCTCAGTAAGGGACTCCTAATGACCATTGCAATATCCCTCAACTTAAAGACTTTAATATAATTACATGGATATAACTTGGTTTTTAAAGTTAGTATGCTACATTAGAAAGATTAAAAAAATTATTTATTATTACTAATCTTATTGATAATGGCTAATGTATAGTTACTGTTGTAAATCACTTTTATGTTTGTTTTATGAAAAAGGAAAAAACTAGAAAGTAATTGCTAGGGACAAATGGCTGAAAGAGGAAAAAGATTGCAATTTTATTCTTGAAAATTGTTATTATCCATCAAAAGACCTAGGCATCTAATCTAGGTGATTATATTTTATTCTAAAAATTATTAAATGGTCATTTAAATGTTTCCTAGAATACAGGAAGTTTTCTTCAAAAGTGGGAAACCAAGGCTAATAAATGAGTAGTAAACTACGTGCCACTTGTTGGTGAGGTGGATGAAGTTAATATCCACCCAAAGAGGTGGTAGAGGGATAATATTTGAGAACTCTATTATTTTGGGTCTGATTATTTTGAGAAAAAAAAATACTAGAAATTGATTAGAACGGGGAGGATAAATAGAAAAGTTCAGACCTAGTTTGCTTAGGGGGACAAGTAGTGTTTGGCTTCTAAAGGCTGGGAGTGATGAAAAATACAATAAGGAATTCTCAATTTGATTTTTCCTTGGTCAAATTGGGAAAATTTTAATTTCCACATCAACCGACGACTTGGATGTAGTTAACTGAGGTGACATGGCTCTTGCATAACACGCTCTTCCCACACCTACCTAAGTAACCAGCCAACCAGGGTAAACATGTGATGACAGGCTACTAATATGAGATTCAACCTCCTAGATAACATTGAGGAAGTGGAACTGATAGAAACATGACGAAAAAACCTCACACTGCATCATTGACATCCCCAAGAGGTAACCCAACCTTCCACAGCCCTGTTCCTTGAGGGGGAACAAATCTTTAATCCATTAGAGGATTAGCCGCGAGAATGTAAGGGAAAGGGAGAGGCTATAGAACCTTAGCCATGGGATTTCCTTGTCAAGACCATGGTGATGGCCCAAAAAATTCAATAGTGTATCTGCAACTCTGGGATTCATGCCACATTTTCATCCCTTGAGCCCAGGTCATTGCCTATAACTTCCTGTAACTTTAAGAGAGGGTAAACAACATTAAAAAAAATACATGGAAGAAATCAAATCATTAGGAACTCATCTGACCCCACCCATTCATGATAGGATTTTAGTCAAACATGTCACAAACATTGCATCTACAAGTGTAAACAACATAATTAAACATGGGGATCTCTTACAAATCTAAGAATAGCGAAGAAGCATTGCTCCCCTATATCATAAACTACAATACAGTTTATTTGACCATAGATACATTGTGAATTCATTTATAGGTAAAAACATATATAGATCCATACATCATCACTGATAAAATACATGCTTATGGCCAACATAATAACAACATAAATACAATGGATATAACAACAAATGATTCCAAACATAAGCCAATACATTTGCATACCGAATACCAGAGGAATGATATCTTCATTACTAAATGTAAAAGGAAACTGATCCGAATTTATGCAATAACACAACAAAATACACAAATAACCATAAATACAAAGATGCAACGGAAAAAACACATGGCTTAGCCTATGCTGTGTAAACCCATAATATGCATATAAAAATGCATATGTAATATTTAACCCAAAATCAAACTTTCTCATTTGTTGATATAGCCATTAATCGGAATATTTCTTTTATACTAATATAATTACCCACCCTAATAATATATTTAACAAGGAATATTTACCTTGGGTGTGATTTTGGTTTTAAAATATGATGCCAATAAATCTGGGCCAACGGTCTATGCTCGATTCACCTTTTCCGGCTATATATCCGCATCCATTTAATCTGACGGATATTGCAGCTCAAAATGCGTGACATTTAAAGTTCACATAAAATGCGAAATGGGTGGTTTTAATGTGCTACGTGTCGCCTCCAAGTTTCATCACACGTCTTCAAAATTTACCCCTTTTTACTTCAATGCCTTGCAAAAACTACTTTCTGGATTGAGAAACCACCTCACCTTTCCACACCCTCTTTTGATTTAGAGTTCCACATGAGCATGGATGATAAAGAACATAATTTCGTCCATCTACACTCGATTACATTCCACTACATCAACCGATTCACTGTTCCAACTAGAATATGGTTTTCAAAGCACATAATCCCAGATCCAACACAAATTATTACCAAAACGGATAGTCCGAAACCAACACAAATTACCTCCGTTTATGAAAGAGATCACGCACTGATGCCTTCAGATTTATTTGAAGCCCCCAACCATTAATCGTTCTAATTAAAAACACAAAAATAGAGAATGTTCCTCTCGGTGTGGTTCCAACTCGTATGATTCCGCCACGATTCTGCTACGCCTTCGACTCTTTGTTTCAACAAAATTGGATTCCCTTAAACAATTAAAACATGGATTTTCCATGAAGGTTAACTACATAATTTCTTCAGGTTGAATCGAAACCTCATACAATCATTTTGGCTAATGGTTCTAAATAACACATAATAGAGAATATGCCCAAATTTAACTCAGAACAGAAAAGCACCACCAGTATATACAAATTTTAAATTCAAAGGATTTTAGACCAAACTTCAATACTAGAACCGTGATTGCACACCAAGATAAAATCTATTATTCATAAAATTTATAGAGCCTTGACACTTTCGGTTTGATTATCTCAATTATGCAGCTCTCTGTCTCTATTTTTCTCTCAATTCTATCTATCCCATCCTTCCTCTCGATCTATGCCTATCTATCCTTTTATGCCTTCAAGGTTTACAATTTATCCAAATGGATTCTACAACCAATTTTGGTTTAAATCCACAACTTGTTCAAACTGTTAGCCCCCTGTAAATTTTTGACAGGAAAAGTAGGGGCCTAAACTATTTCTGAGCTTTCAATGAATGCATCTCCCCTGGAAACACATCATCCTTGAAGTCTCCTTGTGCCTTTTTCCTTTGATAAATCCCCTCTGTTGATTTCCATTATTAAGCCCCTCTGATTACAAAAACTGTGCTCCAAAAGGCTTTCATTTGCCCCTGGTATCCGTGCAAACTGCCCCGTTTTAGCGTTTGTTTTCCCCTTTTCAATTTCCCCTCTAATCCCCTAAATCCTCCCAAAATCCCCTTTACATCCTGTTCGCACCCCTTGTTTGGCCTGATTTCCCCCTTTTCCCTCTATCGTTTCCCTTTTCCACCCTCAAATTGCATTAAAATGGCCCAAAAGCCATATTCTCCATGTATATGGGTCTTAGCCCACTTCCGTTAGCCCTAGAACCATTTTCCCTCACGTGACCCGAGCGCTAGAACCACTTGCCAGCCCACAAGAGCGCTTATCTCATTGATTCATCGGGCGCGTTTATAGCCATTGATCTAAACGGAATGGACGATGATCGCCGCCCCCGTAGCAACTACCGTCAAACCCGTTCACCGCTCAGATCACATCTCCACAGTTCATTTACCCGCCAGATCAATGGTCCAGAATGCACCTGCCCCTGTGGTCCCCACCACGCACTATTCCATAAACCATCTGGCTTCTATCACATCGCCTTTCAGAGGTAGGCGATATTTTTTGATCGGCTAGCGATTCCATACATCATCCAACGCGTGGCAGTGACACTATTTCAAAACTGCTATCTCATCGCGTGTTATCGTTTGGTACATGACGCAGAGCAATATCACCGTCAGCCGTCTGATCTGTGATCGCCCATATAACAGTTGTCGCTCCACGAAGTTGTGCGGGGTTTAATCCATGGTCACTGTACCCCTGACCCACTGTCCATCACCCTCCGCTGCATTTTCAACCGTCGATCTCCTTTGAGATCTGACGGTCCAGATTTGTTTTCCCCCGCTGTTGGCTATTCTGCCATCACCCGGTCCCGCCACGTCACCATTCCACGTGTCTCCACCATACATTCACCCTCCCCCGTTATATACATTCGTTCTAAGGTCAAAGTTAAATATTTTTACGTTAAAATGTCTGCCTCGACGTTTTCCCATGCATTCTCCACTACGTCATGTTTTCCTCCATAGCGCCTCTGCAGTCATCATCCTCGTCCATGCCACACTGCCATTGTCACGTTCATCTATACCACCCTCCCCATAAATGTTTTCGTAACCATTTTCGTGTTTTGCAGGTTTATCAGGTGGTAAAACCCGCCGTGGTCCACAGTCACTGTTGCAGTGGCACAGAACGCAAGAAAGGACCTTTTTCAGGGATTGAATTATGAAGAAAGCCTGGGAAGGAGCCGTGACAGGATGTGCATTCAAAGAACGTAGCTAAAAACTCCGTAAAGACCTGTCCAGAGCATTGAAAGCACAAATTTCACAGTCAGAGGAAATTGTGGGAGCGACAAAGAGTACCAGTGGAACAGAAGAGCATTTAAGGCCTGCAATTGCAGATTTTGAGCCTTAATCCTATTATTAGAAGGCAGAGTACCAAAATCAAATACCTCGTGGATCACACAGAAGGTCCAATGAACATAAAACTATACCATCAGGGTTTCACATCAGCAGAACGTTCTTCCATAAAAGGACAAGGTACCCATACATTTCTCATCCTATGTCATGTTCTAGAGATATTTTCCAGCCTTGACAACAGTCCTATGCTGCCAGTGCATTAGTTATACAGTATGGAAAACCCCACAGTGTCCATACACCTCAGTTTATTCACCAGAATTCTGCAAAAGGCTACAACAAGTACATCAAAGACATACCTTGAGTAAATTGCAGCCTGACGAAGATCACTCTTCCATCTGAAAAGAGCATAAGATAAAAGCTCAGAATTAAAACCGAATGGAGCCTCGACCCTCCTACTGTTTCAGAGTTTTAATGCTGCATTTAAGTTTACAACTACCATTTTTATTCTTTCTCCTATAAGAATTCCCGAGAACATAATTGTAAAGGTTGTTGTTCGGCTGCTGCCGTTGTAGTTAGAGGGATTCAGTTTTGATTGTTAGAACAGTTCTGGGAGAAAGTAGCAGAGTAGCTTTTATTGTAGTAGGTTGGGAGGATAAGTTGGGACTGTAACAACCATTGAGCTCAGTGTATGTGACTAGTTTTGCATTAATTAATCAAAGCACATTTCATAGGATCCCGGTCTATTACTATTGGTGATGTTTTTCTAACTCTGTTTATTACATTTTCATAATGTTCATTTTCTGCTGGCTTGCATCAGAAATATGGCATAGGATTTACCCTTGTTAGGTACCCTATGTCTCTGCTCTCCTTACCTTTAATGTTTTTTGCTAAATGTGTTATCTAAGGGTTGATTTCAGTTAATTTAACCAGTGTAGTAGTTCCTTATGCTGCTAGCTGATGTATGAATTAAATGAATCTGTCTTTAGATGTTCTTGTTGGGTTTGAGCTGGAAGATTTGGGAACACTGGGGATTAGAGTTAGCCCTGTCCACTAGGATCCTTGTGCGACCAGCTGGCCTTTCTAAGATCCCTCTGTTAATCTTATCTATGTTTTCCTCGGAGCATGCTAAAGCTGACCTGGAGTTAAATGACCTCTGGTCCGATCTATAAGCTTCCCCTTTGTCCCTCATTTGAGAGTTTCCTATGAGTATGTCCAAGCAGGTCTGGAGTTAAATGACCTTTGACCTAATCTATAGACAGAAATTGGGTTGCTTTCCTTCTTTCACTTTCTTCCTTAATGTTCCATTCAACCATTTAATCTAAAAGATCCTTTAGTATTAGATGACTTGCCCTCTGAAAGCCTTGGCTAGTTGTTGCATGTAATCACCTTTCATGACTCCCTAGCCCAATGGATGGCACTTTCTTGACCTATCCTTTTTGCTGAAACATCCTACTGTTTTGTTCTTTTCCTTCCATTACTTTCTCAGTCCATGATCTCATGACCAACCCATCAACCAGCCAACCAAATCATTTTAAAACCCCCCTTTGTGCTTCATACCTAGCCTAACATCTCATTTTGAGCTTCAAAGATATACCATTATTTGCTCTATTTGGAGAGATCCCTCTCCGGGTCCAGGAGGGCTAGATCCTAGGGCCCCAAAGTGGTTCTGATGTTGTCTCATCTTTTGGTCTTGCCAATCTGGCCAAAACATGGGAACCCCAACATAATGGTGACTCCACTGGGGAACTTGAGTGCATTTCACCTTAAACATTCTTAGGCACTCAAAATACCCAAGATCTCTGGTTAGATTGGCATTCAATTGCTGATGGTGGACAACATCTTGCTTCGAACACTCATATACATCCACCTGGCGACTCCACACTCCCTATGATCCAAAGACCAAATGAATCCACTGGTAGAAGACTCTGAACTAGTCGAGAAGACACATTGACCTCTTTCTGATTTACAAGCATTCTTCCACACATACAGAGAAGATATGCCCCAATGAGAAGGGAGCATATCCCTGGATTCCCACACAAAATGCCTGAAGTGAACTGGTTAAAAGACCTGCCCATCTTTCAGGGTGAAAACACTGAGGACCCCTTGCTACATCTCATCAAGTTTCATATACAGGTGTGGAGATTTAAAGTTGAATGGCATGAAGACTGCCTAATGAAAATGTTCGAGGCAACATTAGAAGGAAAAGCTAGGGTATGGTATGAATGGTTAGAACCTCGAAGTTTTTTTTCTTTAAGGGATATGCACCAAGTATTTTACAAGAATTATAAAGGAAACTCTCCATCCTTATCATGGGATTGTTGTGATCAATCTTAGAATATCATACAATACCTGTTAGATATTGATGAGGATTTGACTAATATGAAATCTGAAGATATGTTAACAGCCATTCAAGAATTTCATTTGCACCCTAGTTACCACAAGAACATTGATGAATCAGCTGAGGAAGAAAATAGTCAAGAGACTGTAGACATTCTTCATGACATTCCTGAAAACTCAGATGCTGATTTTTCATCCCTTGTAGTTGAGGCTTCAGATGTCATTCTGCCTCAAATCCAGTCTTCAAAGGAAACAGAGAGCTGCTGCACTTCTGTTCAAAGTAACACAAGACCATCTTCCCCTTTGACAAAAGAAAAAATATATCGGATCATCAATAGATAGCCAGCCTCTGAATTTTTTTACAGATCAGACATCCTTGCCCATTAATTTGAGGAGTTTTGTTGTACAGAGTTGGAAGGCTCACATGTAAATAAGAGTGAAGAAAAATCTGCTGATAATTCAGTATGCTTGATTGGTAGCATTACTTACATTCATGATTTTCCTATTTTTGATCTATCTGATGATGATGTTCTCCAAATAGAAGATGATCTTGCAAGGTCATCATTAGTAGATTTATGGGAGGAAAATAAGTTCCATTTACTTCCAGAGAGTAATGAGCTAATGCAGGCTATTTATGATACTGATGAAGAAAGCTTTAAGAGTGCAGAAGAGGGTGAAGGATCTCTGGATCTTTGCTTCACTCCATTACAAATCACCAGTAATGGTTTTCACATGATTGGAGGTCAGCAGCCTTTCATCTCAGAAGATGAAGAGGAAAACAAAGAAGAGATTCTTGAGCAAGATGAAAATAACGAGCCTTCTCTTGAAAAAGAGGAGGTAATGGAACAAGCCCCTGCTCAAGAATACATGGATCTCTTCACAGAGCTCAGCACACCAGAGCAGAATATATCAGAGCTCCAAGAGGACAACACTGCCATATATGATGAGTACTCTAGTTCAGATAATGAAGAAGATGAGAGAGATTCTCTTTCTCAAGAGAGTCTTATTCTTGATCCAGTGGAAGAAGAGGAAATATTGGTTGAAGCCTGCCTGCCAGATATTCATAACCAGGCATCATTTCATGATCCTTATGTACATTTCCTGCACACATTTGAAGAAGGATCAAAGGTCTTTTTGAGCAACATGTTGCAACAGAAAGAAATTTTTTCAAAGCTGCTGTTATTGGACAAAAAGAGTGGGAGCTGCCTTGCCTATCCAGCCTGCTCAAGGAGTTGAGCAAGGAATACCAGTCATGGGATAATTTGATAGATTGGTGGCATTGGAAGACAATGTTTGTAAGATAGACTGGTAAATATTCCAGTTAGAGTAGGGTAGGTAGGAAAAGCTCAATAAAGCTCAGTCTGTGAGCATGTATTTAGTTGTTTTTAATTTCTGCAAAGTCCAGCAAGTCATACAGTCTAATCCTGACTTGGCTGTTTTTAAATTTCTGTTGTAGGATGTAGAGAAGAAATCTTCTGGACAGTTTAATCCCAGCAGATGTTAGATTAGGTAGAGAAACATATGAGACCAACAGTCCAATCTGGTCTCATGGAGTAATAAGGGTAGAAATAGAATAGGTTTGATTTCTTTTTTGTAAAAATAAAAATGATGTAAAGGGTCTGCTAGTGTAAATGCACCCTAAAAGAAAATGCTAGGATTGTAGTCTGGGTAGGTAGATTGTTTGGGAATGTTTCTGCTGATATAATGTCTTTAGGATTTTGGCAGCTAATCTAAAGAAAGAAAGGGATGTGCCAAGCAGCAGGCACCTGGCCTACACCAAAGATTTATCCTCTGAATTCTTGACTCCCTCAAGAAGAAGCCATCCCCATGTGGAGCCACTGTTAGCCCCCTGTAAATTTTTGACAGGCAAAGTAGGGGGTTAAATTGTTTCTGAGCCTTCAATGAATGCATCTCCCTTGGAAACACATCATCCCTAAAGTCCCCTTGTGCCTTTTTCCTTTGATAAATCCCCTCTGCTGATTTCCATTATTAAGCCCCTCTGATTACAAAAATTGTGCTCCAAAAGGCTTTCATTTGCCCTTGGTATCCCTGCAAAATGCTCCATTTTAACCTTTGTTTTACCCTTGTTAATTTCCCCTCTGATCCCCTAAATCCTCCCAAAATCCCCTTTACATCCTGCTCGCACCCCTTGTTTGGCCTGATTTCCCCTTTTTCCCTCTATCGTTTCCCTTTTCCACCCTCAAATTGCATTAAAATGGCCCAAAAGCCATATTCTCCATGTATATGGGTCTTAGCCCCCTTTGAATAGCCCCAAAATCATTTTCCCTCATGTGACCCGGGCGTTAGAACCACCAGTCAGCTCACAAGAGTGCTTATCTCATATGATTCATCGGGCGCATTTATAGCCATTGATCTAAACGGAATGGACGATGATCGCCGCCCCTGAAGCAACTACCGTCAAACCTGTTCACCACTCAGATTGCATCTCCACCATTCATTTACTCGCCAGATCAACAGTCCAGAATGCACTTTCCCTTGTGGTCCCCGCCGCGCACTATTCCATAAACCATCCGGTTTCTATTGCACCGCCTTTCGGAGGCAGGCGGTATTTTCCCATCGGCCATCGATTCCATATATCATCTGACGCGTGGCAGCGAAACTATTTCAAAACTGCTATCTCATCGCGCGTTATCATTCGGTACAGTATGCAGAGCGATATCGCCGTTATCCATTCGATCTGCGATCGCCCATTTAACGGTTGTCGCTCCACGAAGTTGCGTGGGGTTTAATCCATGGTCACCGTACCCTTGATCCACTGTTTGTCACCCTCCGCTGCATTTTCAACTGTCAATCTCCTTTGAGATCGGATGGTCCAGATTTGTTTTCCCCTGCTGTTGACTATTCTGCCATCACCCGGTCCCGCCACGTCACCATTCCATGTGTCTCCACCGTACATTCACCCGTCCCCGTTATATACGTTCGTTCCAAGGTCAAAGTTCAATATTTTTACGTTAAAACGTCTGCCTCGATGTTTTCCCATGCATTCTCCACTATGTCATGTTTTCATCCATAGTGCCTCTATAGTCATCATCCTCGTCCATGCCACACTGCCATTGTCACGTTCATCTATACCACCCTCCCCATAAATGTTTTCGTAACCATTTTCGTGTTTTGCAGGTTTATCAGGTGGTAAAACCTGCCGTGGTCCACAGTCACTGTTGCAATGGCATAGAACGCAAGAAAGGACCTTTTTCAGGGATTGAATTATGAAGAAAGCCTGGGAAGGAGCCGTGACAAGATGTGCATTCAAAGAATGTAGCTAAAAACTCCGTAAAGACATGTCCAGAGTATTGAAAGCACATATTTCATAGTCAGAGGAAATTGTGGGAGCGGCAAAGAGTACCAGTGGAACAACAGAGCGTTTAAGGCCTGTAATTGCAGATTTTGAGCCTTAATCCTATTATTAGAAGGTAGAGTACCAAAATCAAAGACCCCATGGATCGCGCAGAAGGTCCAATGCACATAAAACTATACCATCAGGGTTTCACATCAGCAGAACGTTATTCCATAAAAGGACAAGGTACCCATACATTTCTCATCCTATGCTGTGTTCTAGAGATATTTTCCAGCCTTGACAACAGTCCTATGCTGCCAGTGCATTAGTTATACAGTATGGAAAACCCCATAGTGTCCATACACCTCGGTTTATTCATGAGAATTCTGCAAAAGGCTACAACAAGTACATCAAAGACATACCTTGAGTAAATTGCAGCCTGACGAAGATCACTCTTCCATCTAAAAAGCACAGAAGATAAAAGCTCAGAATTAAAACCAAATGGAGCCTCGGCCCTCCTACTGTTTCAGAGTTTTAATGCCGCATTTAAGTTTACAACTACCATTGTTATTCTTTCTCCTATAAGAATTCCCGAGAACATAATTGTAAAGGTTGTTGTTTGGCTGCTGCCGTTGTAGTTAGAGGGATTCAGTTTTGATTGTTAGAACAGTTCTGGGAGAAAGCAGTAGAGTAGTTTGTATTGTAGTAGGCTGGGAGGATAAGTTGGGACTGTAACAGCCATTGAGCTCAGTGTATGTGACTGGTTTTGCATCAATTAATCAAAGCACATTTCATAGGATCCTGGTCTATTACTATTGGTGATGTTTTTCTAACTCTGTTTATTACATTCTCATAATGTTCATTTTCTGCTGGCTTGCATCAGAAATATGGCATAGGATTTACCCTTGTTATGTACCCTATGTCTCAGCTCTACTTGCCTTCAATGTTTTCTGCTAAATGTGTTATATAAGGGTTGATTTCAGTTAATTTAGCCAGTGTAGTAGTTCCTTATGCTGCTAGCTGATGTATGAATTAAATGAATCTGTCTTTAGATGTTCTTGTTGGGTTTGAGCTGGAAGATTTGGGAACACTGGGGATTAGAGTTAGCCCTGTCCACTAGGATCCTTGTGCGACCAACTAGCCTTTCTAATATCCCTCTGTTAATCTTATCTCTGTTTTCCCTGGAGCTGCTAAAGATGACCTGGAGTTAAATGACCTCTGGTCCGATCTATAAGCTACCCCTTTGTCCCTCCTTTGAGAGTTGCCTATGAGTATGTCCAAGCAGGTCTGGAGTTAAATGACCTCTGACCTAATCTATAGATAGAAATAGGGTTTCTTTCCTTCTTTCACTTTCTTCCTTAATTTTCCATTCCACCATCTAATCTAAAAGATCCTTTAGTATTAGATGAATTGCCCTCTGAAAGCCTTGGCTAGTTGTTGCATGTAATCACCTTTCATGACTCCATAGCCCAATGGATGGCACTTTCTTGACCTATCCTCTTTGCTGAAACATCCTACTGTTTTGTTCTTTTCCTTCCATTACTTTCTCAGTCCATGATCTCATGACCACCCAGCAACCAGCCAACCAAATCATTTTAAAACCCCCCTTTGTGCTTCATACCTAGCCTAACATCTCATTTTGAGCTTCAAATATATACCGTTCTTTGCTCTATTTGGAGAGATCCCTCTCCAGGTCGAGGAGGGCTAGATCCTAGGGCCCTAAAGTGGTTCTGATGTTGTCTCATATTTTGGTCTTGCTAATCTGGCCAAAACATGGGAACCCCAACACAAACAAATCCTAAGAATCCTCTAAGTCCTAAAATTTTGTTTTATCCCTAAGGATCCTCTCTAATCCATAAATTCATGAAACCAATTCTAATTCTAGGATTTACAATAATTTCTCAAATTTCTCAATCCTTATGAGTTCTCAATTATCTTAATTCTCTCATGTTCTCCAACATTCGAGAACATTAACAAATATCCTCACATTATCTAATTAATTCCAACTCTCTTTAAAACATTAAAATCGCATAAATTTAACTCTTTTTGGGAATCAACTTCCCTTAAAACATAAGAGCCCCTATTCTACTCAATGCAATAATTTTCTCGAGTTAGATGCTCTAGCATCAAACTCCCAAGGTGAGAAAATTTATGACATCCTGGTCATAAGCTTTTATGTATCACTCCACCAGGATCCCAAACCTTAGTTTGTAAATTTCCAGAAGCTATGCTTTCTTGTTGCTTCTGTGTGTCTACTATCTTCTATTTCATCTTCCTCTTTTCAATCAGCTTTACGTTCTGATTGATTATCCCTTTTTCTGTCAGTATTCTTCATATGGATTGTTTTATCATTAAATTCCACAATTTTTCAATTTCTATGACCATCACATCATTGAGCTGGTACATACTCTGCCATTTACTATTTCTTTATTCTTGTTGAATTTTCCTGCTGCTGACCACTAGCTGTGGCATCTCTACATTATGCATATTCTCAAACTGCTGCTTATCTATTCCAACTTTTTCTGCTTCAACTTCTGGTATTAATCTTGAGATTGCTCTAATTACTGTGATAGATATTGCTACCATTGAAACTTCCTGAATATATTTAAATATATTACCCTCTACAATATCCAATTGTTGTTTTGCAAATTTACGTAAAAAAATAAATTGTTCTTCAATTCCCTGATTGCAGTAAAATTTTCTTCCATTTTTGCAGATCCTTTGCAATCTTCATCAAGTTCTTTCTTCTCTACTAGTGCATTCAACCAGTTCTCTAGTAACTCCAATTATTTCTCCCATTCACTAACCAACTGTACATGTGCTTTTCTTGACTATCTTCATCAGATGACATAGCCTCATCCTTCATCAGAATACAATTCTGATCTTGCTTTTCTTATCAACATATCTTCAAATTGTTCTTCTTTACCTGGATTTTCTCTTGCAGCAAATTTTCTTCAGTATCTGCAACGAAATCTACAAACATAAAATAATTTTTAAAATAAATAACATAAGGCCCTTGTGCCTCTTCTTCCTCTAGCAACATTTTGGTATGATGATCTGATTTTCCTTCCTCTGTAAGCACCTCAGTATGCTGATTCAATCTTCCCAAATAATTCTCGAGACTGTCAACTAGTCTCTTCTCCTCATTATCTGTTCCAAAGGTGTCTCTCTGTGTTGGTTCACAGTAGTGAAAATTTTCTTCTATGATTACATTGTCATACTTTGATTCTTTCAGCAAATAATCCAATAGCTTCAACTCTTTCTCATGTAACCTACAGTAAAAACTTCTCAAAAATTTACTTCTAAGTAGAAAATAATATTCCTTTGTTATCACAGTCTACCATTTGTGATTATTCTTGTTCTTCTGCAAACTTTCTCTAGCTGCAATAACACAGTATCTCAATTTGTTCATACCTCGCTCAGCTGCATGCATAATCCCTTTCTGCTTTATTATGATCACCCTCCCTGAAATTTCAATTTCAATCTTGCACAATTCAATTTTAATTTCAAAAGGGTTTAGTTCGGCTCTGATCTATCTATCTCTATCTGTATCTCAATTCTATCTATCCCATCCTTCCTCTCGATCTATGCCTCTCTATCCTTTTATGCCATCGAGGTTTACAATTTATCTCCTATTTTGGTTTAAATCCACAACTTGTTCAAACAAATCCTAAGAATCCTCTAAGTCCTAAAATTTTGTTTTATCCCTAAGGATCCTCTCTAATCCATAAATTCATGAAACCAATTCTAATTCTAGGATTTACAATAATTTCTCAAATTTCTCAATCCTTATGAGTTCTCAATTATCTTAATTCTCTCATGTTCTCCAACATTCGAGAACATTAACAAATATCCTCACATTATCTAATTAATTCCAACTCTCTTTAAAACATTAAAATTACATAAATTTAACTCTTTTTGGGAATCAACTTCCCTTAAAACATAAGAGCCCCTATTCTACTGAATAAAACAATTTTATTGAGTCAGATGCTCTAGCATTAGACTCCCAAGGTGAGAAAATTTATGACCTCCTGGTCATAAGCTTTTATGTATCACTCCACCAGGATCCAAAACCTTAGTTTGTAAATTTCCAGAAGCTCTGCTCTCTCGTTGTTGCTGTATGCCTACTATATTCTATTTCATATTCATATTTTCAATTAGCTTTACGTTCTGATTGATTATCCCTTTTTCTGTTAGTCTTCTCCATCTAGACTGTTTTATCGTTAAATTCCACAATTTTTCAATTTATATGTCCAGCATATCATTGAGCTGGTACATACTCTGCCATTTACTATTTCTTTCTTCTTTTTGAAGTTTCATGCTATTGTCCACTAGCTGCTGCATCTCCACATTATGCATATTCTCAAACTGTTGCTTATCTATTCCAACTTTTTTTGCTTCAACTTCTAGTATTACTCTTGAGATTGCTCCAATTATTGCTATAGATATTTCTACCACCCAAACTTCTTGAATATGTTTAAATATATTACCCTCTGAAACATCCAGTTGTTGTTTTGCAAATTAACGTAAAAAAATAAATTGTTCTTCAATTCCCTGATTGTAGTAACATTTTCTTCCACTGCTGCAGATCCTTTGCAATCTTCACCAGGTTCTTTCTTCTCTACTGGTGCTTTCAGTCAATTCTCCAGTAACTCCAATTATTTCTCCCATTCACTAACCAGCAGTACATGTGTTTTTTCTTGAATATCTTCATTAGATAACATAACATTATCCTTCATTAGAATACAATTCTGATCTTGCTTCCCTTATCAACATATCTTCAAATTGTTCTTCTTTACTGGCTGTTCTCCTGCAACAAATTTTCTTCAGTATCTACAACAAGATCTGAAAACATTAAACACGTTTTAAAATAAAAAACATAAGGTCCTTGTGCCTCTTCTTCCACTGGAAAGATTTTAGTACACTGATATGATTTTCCTTCCTCTGTCAGCACCTCAGTATGCTAATTCAATCTTTCCAAATAATTCTCGAGACTGTCAGCTAGTCTCTTGTCCTCATTATCTGTTCCAAAGATGTCTCTCTGTGCTGGTTCACAACAGTGAACTTTTTCTTCCATGATTACATTGTCATACTCTGATTCTTTCAACAAATAATCTAATAACTTAAACTCTTTCTCATGCAATCTACAATAAAAACTTCTCAAAAATTTACTTCTAAGTAGAAAACAATATTCCTTTGTTATCATGGTCTACCATTTGTGATCATTCTTGTTCTTCTGCAAAATTTCTCTGGCTGCAATAACTCACTCTCTCAATATGTTCATACCTCACTCAGCTGCAAACATAATCCCTTTCTACTTGATTATAATCACCCTTTCTGAAATTTCAATTGCATTCTTGCACAATTCGATTTTAACTTCAAAAGGGTTTACTTCGAATCTGATACCACTAATGGCGCAACCTATGCTGCGTAAACCCACAATATGCATATAAAAATGCATATGTATATATTTAACCCAAAATCAAACTTTATCATTTGCTGATATAGCCCTTAATCAGACTATTTCTTTTATACTAATATAATTACCCACCCTAATAATATATTCTGACAAGGAATATTTACCTTGGCTGTGATTTTGGTTTTAAAATATGATGTCAATAAATCTGAGCCCACAGTCTATGCTCGATTCACCTTTGATGGTGATCTATCTGCATCCATTTAATCCAATGGATATTGAAACTCAACATGTGTGACATTTAAAGTTCTCATAACATGCAAAATGGGTGGTTTTAATTGCTACGTGTCGCCTCCAAGTTTCATTGCACGTCTTCAAACTTTACCCCTTTTAACTTCAATGCCTTGCGAAAACTACTTTCTGGATTGAGAAACCACCTCACCTTTCCATACCCACTTCTCATTCAGAGTTCCATATGAGCGTAGATTCTAAAGCGCATAATTATGTCCGTATACTCTCGATTACATTCCACTACATCAACCGATTCACTGTTCCAACCAGAATATGGTTTCCAAAGCACATAATCCCAGAGCCAACAAAAATTATTACCAAAACGGATAGTTTGGAACCAACACAAATTACCTCAGTTTATGAAAGAGATCAAGCAATGATGCCTTCGGATTTATTCGAAGCCATCAACCATTAATAGTTCTAATTAAAAACACAGAAATAGAGAATGTTCCTCTCGGTGTGGTTCCAAATCATATGATTCCACCACGATTCTACTATGCCTTCGACTCTTTTTGTTTCAACAAAATCAGATTCCCTTAAACAATTAAAACATGGATTTTCCATGAAGGTTAACTACATAATTTCTTCAGGTTGAATCGAAACCTCATACAATCGTTTTGGCTAATGGTTCTAAATAACACATAACAAAGAATATACCCAAATTTAACTCAAAACATAAAAGCACCACCAGTATATACAAATTCGAAATTCAAAGGATTTCAGAGCAAACTTCAATATCAGAACTGTGATTGCACACCAAGATAAAATCTATTATTCATAAAATTTACAGAGCCTTGACCCTTTCGGTTTGATTATCTCAATTATGCAGCTCTCTGTCTCTATCTGTCTCTTGATTCTATCTATCCCATCCTTCCTCTCTATCTATGCCTCTCTATCGTTTTATGCCTTCGAGGTTTACAATTTATACAAATGGATTCTACAACCAATTGTGGTTTAAATCCACAACTTGTTCAAACAAATCCTAAGAATCCTCTAAGTCCTAAAATTTTGTTTTATCCCTAAGGATCCTCTCTAATCCATAAATTCATGAAACCAATTCTAATTCTAGGATTTACAATAATTTCTCAAATCTCTCAATCCCTATGAGTTCTCAATTATCCTAATTCTCTCATGTTCTTCAACATTCAAGAACATTAACAAATATCCTCAAATTAACTAATTAATTCCAACTCTCTTTAAAACATTAAAATTACATAAATTTAACTCTTTTTGGGAATCAACTTCCTTTAAAACATAAGAGACCCTATTCTACTAAATACAATATTTTTCTCGAGTCAGATGCTCCAGCATCAAACTCCCAAGGTGAGAAAAATTATGACCTCCTAGTCATGAGATTTTATGTATCACTCCACTAGGATCCCAAACCTTAGTTTGTAAATTTCCATAAGCTCTGCTCTCTTGTTGTTGCTGTGTGTCTACTATCTTCTGTTTCATCTTCCTCTTTTCAATCAGCTTTACGTTCTGATTAATTATCCCTTTTTCTGTCAGTCTTATCCATCTGGACTGTTTTATCGTTAAATTCCACAATTTTTCAATTTCTATGTCCAGCATATCATTGAGCTGGTACATACTCTGCCATTTACTATTTCTTTCTTCTTGTTGAAGTTTTTAGTTGCTGTCCACCAGCTGCTGCATCTCCACATTCTGCATATTCTCAAACTGCTGCTTATCTATTCCAACTTTTTCTGCTTCAACTTCTGGTATTACACTTGAGATTGCTCCAATTATTGCTATAGATATTGCTACCACCCAAACTTCCTGAATATATTTAAAGATATTACCCTCTGCAATATCCAATTGTTTTTCTGCAAATTTATGTAAAAAAATAATCTGTTTTTCAATTCCTTGATTGTAGTAGCATTTTCTTCCACAACTGCAGATCCTTTGCAATCTTCATCATGTGCTTTCTTCTCTATTGGTGCTTTCAGCCAATTCTCTAGTAAATCCAATAATTTCTCCCATTCACTAACCAATTTTACATGTGATTTTTCTTGACTATCTTCATCAGATAACATAGCCTTATCCTTCATTAGAATACAATTATGATCTTGCTTCCCTTATCAACCTATCTTCAAATTGTTCTTCTTTACTTGGTTGTTCTCCTGAAGAAAATTTTCTTCAGTATCTGCAACAAAATATGCAAACATAAAACAATTTTTAAAATAAAAAACATAAGGCCCTTGTGCCTCTTCTTCATCTAGCAACATTTTAGTATGTTGATCTAATTTTCCTTCCTCTGTCAGCACCTCAGTATGTTGATTCAATCTTCCCAAATAATTCTCGAGACTGTCAGCTAGTCTCTTCTCCTCATTATCTGTTCCAAAGGTGTCTCTCTGTGATGGTTCATAGTAGTGAACTTTTTCTTCTGTGATTAAATTGTCTTACTCTATTTCTTTCAGCAAATAATCCAATAGCTTCAACTCTTTCTCATGAAATCTACAGTAAAAACTTCTCAAAAATTTACTTCTAAGTAGAAAACGATATTCCTTTGCTATCACGGTCTACCATTTGTGATCATGCTTTTTCTTCTACAAAATTTCTCTGGCTGCAATAACTCACTATCTCAATCTGTTCATACCTCGCTCAGCTGCATGCAAAATCCATTTTTTCTTTATTACGATAACCCTTTCTGAAATTTCAATTTCATTCTTGCACAATTCAATTTTAACTTCAAAAGGGTTTACTTTGGCTCTAATACCACTAATGACGCAGCCTATGCTGTGTAAACCCACAATATGCATATAAAAATGCATATGTATATATTTAACCCAAAATCAAACTTTCTCATTTGCTGATATAGCCCTTAATTGGACTATTTATTTTATAATAATATAATTACCCATCCTAATAATATATTCCGACAAGGAATATTTACCTTGTGTTTGATTTTGGTTTTAAAATATGATGCCAAGAAATCTGGGCCCACGGTTTATGCTTGATACACCTTTGCCGGCTATCTATCTGCATCCATTTAATCTGACGAATATCGCAACTCAACATGCGTGATATTTAAAGTTCTCATAACATGAAAAATGGGTGGTTTTAATGTGCTACATGTCGCCTCCAAGTTTCATCCCATGTCTTCAAAAATTACCCATTTTCACTTCAATGCCTTGTGAAAACTACTTTCTGGATTGAGAAACCACCTCACCTTTCCATACCCACTTCTGATTCAGAGTTCCACATGAGCGCATATTCTAAAATGCATAATTTCGTCTGTCTACAGTCGATTACATTCCACTGCATCAACTGATTTACTGTTCCAACCAGAATATGGTTTCCAAAGCACATAATCCCGTAGCCAACACAAATTATTACCAAAACAGATAGTCTAGAACCAACACAAATTACCTCTGTTTATGAAAGAGATCAAGCTCTGATGCCTTCAGATTTATTCGAAGCCCTCAACCATTAATCGTTCTAATTAAAAACATAGAGATACAGAATGTTCCTTGGTGTGGTTCCAATTCGTATGAATCCACCACGATTCTGCTACGCATTCGACTCTTTCCGTTTCAACAAACTCAGATTCTCTTAAACAATTAAAACATGGATTTACCATGAAGGTTAACTATATAATTTCTTCAGGTTGAATCGAAGTCCGATACAATCATTTTTGCTAATGGTTCTAAATAACACATAGCATATAATATGCCCAAATTTAACTTAGAATAGAAACACACCACCAGTATATACAAATTCAAAATTCAAAGGATTTCAGACCAAACTTCAATACTAGAACCGTGATTGCACACCAAGATAAAATCTATTATTCATAAAATTTACAGAGCCTTGACCCTTTCTGTTTGATTATCTCAATTATCCAGCTCTCTGTCTCTATCTGTCTCTCGATTCTTGTTGGAAAAATACTGAGAGGGGGGGGTGAATCAATATTTTAAAGCTGAACAATTTTTCTTTCTTACTGCATCCAATCATGTACGTTCAGCTATCTTATTATATTTTTTACTTAGAGCATTGCATCAGATAAGCATTAAGCATGAACAGTAGAACAAAGCATCAAACATGAACTACACATATGGACACCAGGATTTAAGGTGGAAACCCAATTTGAGAGAAAACCACCGCTGCTGCAATATCAGCCTTCAATATTGTTTTTATTGTAAGCACTGCCTAGCAATGTACTAGTGTGACTCATATAACATGACACCCACGAAACTGTCTTCTCATTTATAACTTCTTTGAAGGAGAGCTATTGACAAAGCTTCGACCTTCTAATCTGTATGAACCTACGTTGTAATTTTTAATTTGAATCCTGGCCACTTTCTTCAATTTAATGTATGCATTCGACATCCCGTTTGGCTTTCTGGATAAAAAATATTCATCAGACATGCGTTAGCTCTTCATTGATTCTTCTGTTGAATGAATCCCAGATTCATTCTTTCGATGGGTGCAACATGGACTCAGAATTATCAGTTAAGCACGTCGTCTGTCCATACAGATATTCCTTAGAGGAATTCGCTCTTCTTCCGCGCTTGACTCTCGCACATCTGTCCCCTTCGAATAATGATCTTTGCCCTTTATATAGTTCTCGCCTTTCTCAATACCATGAGTCTAAAACCACTCAACTGCTAATGGTATTCCTTTGTCGATATTCCCTTTAGTTTGTCCCCGGGGCTTTTCAATTTCCCCTTTTTTTTTTAATTTATTTCATACAAACGAGGAAATTCAAATTATCTATGTGCGCCAAGCCTTTAACCCAAAGTTTAACCCTTCGGATTTTATAAACAATATTCAATGCTTTTCCATATGCAAGTGTCTTGTTGATGTGGTGAGTTCCGCAAGCGGAATAGCCATACATCTCAATCGTTTTGTATTAATAATTGAGCCAATCCAATTTGAAACCCCAATACTTGTCTCCGCCATATAATATTATAAACATTAACGTGCCACTGACTCATCAGTAATATATAAATCCATATAACCTTTCGGGTTCTTCAAATAATATTCAATCTTCGACTCTGGGCCCACATCGCAGTTGGTGGATCGGCGGTGTCAAACAAAACTTGCGATTGCGATTGATTAACCAGACGCGATGACCAAATAAAACATGGCTCATAGCGCAATCGGGTCCTTTGAACAAATGCAATCGGGGCACACCATGGAAAAGTTCCGATTGCGATCAGGACATGGATGCGATTGGCACATATTAACTCCAGCATATAACCGGATCAGGTCCGCCACTGATCGGAGCATATAACAAAACTCTGCCGATTGAACCTTGCGATTCAAGATGTGAGATTCCATTAAAACATCGCCACATGGTCAAGTGGACCCACGGGCCTCGGCTGTTGGTGGGGGCGATTTATAATGTAACATTTGGTTGTATTGTGTACAACCGTTCCACTATGGAATACTGCCACATCCACAAGACATTTTTATGTATCATTTACATTGTGATTGGATCACATCGCATCGCAGGACTCCATATCAACAAGACACTACTTCACCAAAATAACTTGCGATTTCGATTTAGAGCTTAAGTGGTGGGGACCACTTGTCCCGCCAAATCAGAAAGAAAGGACTTCCGCCTGTTTAATTCAATTTTAAGACTGTCTTGAATAAATCTGCTCCTCCGTAAATTAAATCTACGGGAATATCTTCATTCCACTGTCAAAACGGCTCTGCCCATCACCTGTTAATTCTCTTCTTGTCATTTGTGACTGCGGCCCATATCAAGATTTAATTCTCCTTCAATGCACTGCTTATCTCTGTAAATGTATTCTTCCTCTGAGCTCTGTTGCTGATTATTGATCTCTGCAATTATGCTGTTCTTCTGTTTCCCATGCCTTTGCCACATCCTTTGCCATCAATGACAATATTCCAACAATCTCCCCCTTTGGCATTGATGGAAATACTCTTCCTCTGATGACCTTAGACTCCCTTTGTTGCTTTTCCTCCCCCTTTGACATCAATGGCAAAGAGTTTGATCAAGAAGCCAAGCTCCCCCTGAGATCATGCTGCATCTTCATAATATGACCAATGATTAATCCTTTACATATGACCAATGCTCCCCCTGAGCCTGTGCAGTCAGAGATGACTGACGACACCTCACAACCAATTTAAGCTTCTATAATTAAGTAGACCTGAACCTCTGCATGGCAGAGACTACTCCCAGTTTCAGTCTGAGATATTTTAACGCTTCCCTGGGTAGAGGTTTGGTAAATATATCTGCAACTTGTTCTTTGGAGGAAACATATTATAATTTCACCTTTTGCTCAAGCACTTGTTCTCGTAAGAAGTGATATTTGATGGGAATATGCTTGGTTTTGGAATGCATAATAGGATTCTTTGAGATACTGATGGCACTTGTATTATCACGCATAATGGAGATAGGGGGTGAACATTTGATTTGAAAATATTGCAGGGTTTGCATCATCCAAAGAAGTTGAGTGCAACATGATGCTGCAACCACATATTCAGCTTCTACTGTAGATAATGCAATGGAGCTTTGCTTCTTGCTGAACCAAGATACTAACTGGGGCCCCATAAAGAATGCACCACCACTAGTGCTTTTTCGATCATCAATACTTCCAGCCCAATCTGCATCAGTGTATGCATGAAGAGTAAGTTCAACATTCTTTGGGTACCATAGTCAAAAATCTTGAGTTCCTTGTAGATATTTGAATATTCTTTTCACAGCCTGAAGATGAGACTCTTTTGGATTAGCTTGGAATCGTCCAACAATCCCGACTGCATGTATGATGACTGTTCTTGTCCCAGTGAGATAAAGTAGACTTCCTATCATAGATCTGTATTCTGGTTGATTTACGGTGGGGGAATCATCATTAGAACTGAGATTACATCCGGTTATCATTGGTGTACTTACAGGTTTGCAATTTTCCATGCCATACTTCTTCAAGATTTGCTTGACGTACTTTTCTTGTGATAAGAATATACCATCTGTTCCTTGTTGCACTTGCAGGCCGAGAAAAAATGTTAGTTCCCCAAGTAAAGACATTTCAAATTCTTGCTACATATCAGAAGAAAATTTCTGACTCATAGACTCTTTATTACTTCCAAAAATGATATCATCGACATATACAACCACAATCAATAATTTGTCATTTTCAGTTTTTGTGTATAAGTTGCTGTCAGCAGACCCTTTTGAAAATCCTTGTTGATGAAGATATTTGTCAAGATGATAGTACCATGCCCTTGGAGCTTTTTTGAGACCATATAGAGCCTTTTTAAGTCTACAAACAAGTTTTTCATCATTTCCCAAAACGAATCCCTCTGGTTGTTCTATATAGACTTCTTCTTCTAGATCGCCATTGAGAAAAGCAGATTTAACATCCATTTGATAAAATCTGATTTGTTGGAAGCTTGAATAAGCAAGAAACATTCTTATGGCTTCAAGTCTGGCTACAGGAGCAAAGGTTTCTTCAAAGTCTATACCTTCTTGTTGAGCATACCCCTTGCAAACAAGTCTAGCTTTATTTCTTATAACATCCCCATTCTCATTTAACTTGTTTTTGACTATCCATTTAGTTCCAATGACATTTTTGTCATGGGGTCTTGGTACTAATTCCCAAGTGTGATTATTTTCAATTTGATCGAGCTCTTCATTCATGGCTTGAATCCAACAGTCATCTTTGCTTGCTTGACTAACACTGTGAGGTTCAATAGTGGACAGAAATGCCAGATTGCTAGAAGCTCCCATAAGAGTTCTTCTTGTTTGTACACCTGATCCCTTTTCTCCCAAAATTTGAGATTCTGGATGATTCTTTTGAACATATCTGGAGGGAGCCTTTTCAGACAAACCATCTTCGGGTTCTTCACTAGGTTCATTATTTGTATCATTACTATTTGATGTAGAAGGATATGTGTCATCATCATCTTCATATGTAGTTTGCTTTTCTTCTTTTGGAGCTGCAGAAGACTCATCAATAACAACATCAATACATTCAACAATATTCCGAAGTCTTTTATTGTAACATTTATAGGCCCTACTCCTAGAGGAGTATCCAAGGAATATCCCTTCATCTGCTCTAGGTTCAAACTTGCCAAGTTTTTCATCATTATTCTTGATGAAACATTTGCTTCCAAAAATTCTAAAATGCTTTATAGTGGGAGGATTACCATACCAAAGTTCATATGGAGTTTTATCACTATTTACACGAACATGTGCCTTGTTGAGAATGTTTACTACTGTATGTGCTGCTTCTCCCCAAAATATGTCAGGTGTTCTAGAATCATCCAGCATAGCTCTAGCCATTTTTTGAACTGTTCTATTCATTCTTTCTGCAACACCATTTTGCTGTGGAGTGCCAGCTACAGAAAACTGTCTTTTTATGCCATGTTGTTCACAAAATTCAAGAAATTCATCTGATGTATATTCTCCTCCTCGATCAGATCTGAGACACTTGATTTTTAGATCTAATTCATTCTCAACTAGTGCTTTGAAGATCTGAAATTTCTCAAATGCTTCATATTTGTGTTTAAGCAGCCCAATCCAACACATTCTAGAAAAGTCATCAATGAATAAGATATAGTATTCTTCACCACGCGGTGACTTTT
This sequence comes from Pinus albicaulis, assembly GCA_034641835.2. Classification (NCBI taxonomy): domain Eukaryota; kingdom Viridiplantae; phylum Streptophyta; class Pinopsida; order Pinales; family Pinaceae; genus Pinus; species Pinus albicaulis. The sequence goes on from CM076584.1 coordinate 1,435,534,832, forward strand.
TTCTCATAGGTCCACATATGTCAGTATGGATAAGTTCAAGAGGCTTACTTGATGATCCTTCCTTGGCATTAAATTGTACTCTGGTTTGCTTACCGAATTGGTAGGATTTACATATGATATTTTCAGGTAGAGAAATATTGGGAAGATCACGAACAACCTTGAGTCTGCTTGATTTGTTGATTTGAGAGAAGCTCAGATGCCCCAATCTTCTATGCCATAGCCAATTTTCTGAAGATTTACTCAAATAGCATTGTTCTTTGCAGTTCTTCAATATATATAGGTTGTTTGGAGTTATTTTCCCTTTTATAATTTCTTTACCTGTATCAAGATCACATACCACACATTATTTTGAACTAAAGACAACTTCAGTTCCTTGATCACACATTTGACTTACACTTAACAGGTTATGCCTTAATCCATCCACATACATGACTTCATTAGCTTTCACATTTTCTTTTAGAAAAACATACCCTTTTCCTTTAATGACCGCAGGAGTATCATTTCCAAAAGTAACCTTCTTTTCTTTTTCTATAGCATTATATGCAAGAAGTTTGTCTTTATCACCTGTCATGTGTCTTGAGCATCCACTATCAATGTACCATTGGTTTTCTTCATCTTCTGCAAATAACGCTAGGCCACAATTTTCAACCTGTAATTCCTTCTTTTTCAATACTTTCGAGCTTGAAGGGACATGTTCTTTTAGCTGAACTTTGCTCCTGCATTCGGATTCTTCATGGCCAAAGTTATTGCAGTAAGCACATTCAACTTCATTTTGTAGAGGAGAGAAGTTGTTATAAGTATTCTTCTTTGATTCAATGTCCATTCTCTTCTTTCTTGCTTCTCTTGTCATGATAGTTTTATATGCAACACATTGAACAACTTTATGACCAAAATTATGACATGAGAAACATTGTCCATTGAAGTAGAAATTTCTTCGATCATGAAATCTTCTATTTGAATTTACCTGCTGTTTGGTGTTCCTTTGAAGAGTATTCGAGTTGAAGTTCTTTGACTTGAGCTGATCATGCTTTACCTGTGAGGAATATTTATTCCTTTGCTGAGTTGCAGAATGTTGCAAACCAGTTGTAGCAGCTTTTAGATAGTTTGGTGCAGAAGCCTGAGAAGTTTCTTCGGTATATCCAAGACCTGTCTTTATAAAAGGAGAACGTTGTACCTTGATAATTTCATCCAAGGTTTCAGATCCTTTAGCAAATCTAAGATTTAGAGTCTTTACTTTCTCAAGTTCTTTTCTTAGACTTACCACTTCACATTCTAATTTTTCATTATGCTTCTTCTCTTCTTCAATCTGATTTTTCAGAGTCTCTATGATTATTTTACTTTCTTCTAAGCATATTTTGAGTTGATTGTTTTCATTAAGAAAATCATTGTCTTCTAGAGCATCCATAAAGGTATCCTTTTATTCTTTAGAATCATTTTCAAAAGCCATAAGAAGTCTAAGATCTTGTTCACCTTCTTCCTCACAATCAGATAACCCATCACTGTCTTCATGAGTATAGTAACTTTTTCTAGAGCTAGACCGGTTCTTATTTCTTCTTGCTGCTTCGTTTCCTTTAGCAGGTGTTTCTTTGTAAGGACACTTAGCAGCATAATGACCAACTCTTCCACAACTAAAGCATTTGAAGGGAAGCTTACCTCTAAACCGTCCTGTGCCAAGATGAAGTTTCTTTACGAAGTTTATCTCATCTTCTTCTGAGACATATCCCGATCCTTCTGTTATTTGTACTTCCTTCCCTTTTGTAGAAGTTATAAAGACTGCTTCTTTGACTTCAGATGGTCCTCCTCTTCTCATTTCATATGCAGTTAGTATGCCATGAAGTTGTACCACAGTAAGATTTTGAAGATCCTGCTTTTCTTCAAGAGATGAAACTTTTGACTCAAATTTTGCTGTTAGAGATCTTAAAATTTTCTCAACCAATGTAGATTCAGTTATTGTTTCTCCCAGATTCCTCATGCGATTTACAATATCATCAAGACGTAGAAAGAAATTTGCAATGCTTTCTTCATTAAGCATTTTTAGATTCTCATATTGAATTCTGAGAGTTTTAAGTTTAGCACTTTTTACCTTTGCATCACCTTCATAGCTTAGAATGATTTTGTCCCAAAGTGCCTTTGCAGTATTCAACTGCATGACTTTGACAAATTCTGATTCAGTGAGACTTCCTAATAGAGCATTGACCGCCTTTGCATTAGTTTCATAGTTCTTTCTCTCAGTTGGATCCGTTGGCACTGTAGCTGGATATTGATATCCTTGTTCAACAATTGCCCATACATCTGCTCCCAGAGACTGAAGGTAGGACCTCATCCTTGTTTTCCAAAAGATTAATTTGTTTCCGTTGAAGAGAGGAGGCCTGATAGATGCTGTTCCATCTTGATTGCTCATTTTGATTGATCTTCCTTCTAGCGACTAAGCTTTTTCAGAAGGACCCCCTCTGATACCAATTGTTGGAAAAATACTGAGAGGGGGGGGTGAATTAGTATTTTAAAGATGAACAATTTTTCTTTCTTACTGCATCCAATCATGTACGTTCAACTATCTTATTATATTTTTTACTTAGAGCATTGCATCAGATAAGCATTAAGCATGAACAGTAGAACAAAGCATCAAACATGAACTACACATATGGACACCAGGATTTAAGGTGGAAACCCAATTTGGGAGAAAACCACCGCTGCTGCAATATCAGTCTTCAATATTTTATTATAGAGAAAACTTCTTACAATATATGCTAGTGCAGACTCATACTAGCACGCAGGCACCCACCTGTAGAAGGCTACAACCTTCTCTCATTTACCAGCTTCTTTTGGAAGGGAGCTACAACCCCCTGACTGAAAGCTTCGACCTTTAGTACCACTGTGGACCTCGTTTCATCAATTTTCAGACTGGATCACACAGCCGCAACCCCAGATTTCAGAAAATGTATGCATTCGACATCCCGTTTGGCTTTCTGGATAAACAATCTTCATCAGACATGCGTTAGCTCTTCATTGATTCTTCTATTGAATGAATCCCAGATTCATTCTTTCGATGGGTGCAACATGGACTCAGAATTATCAGTTAAGCACGTCGTCTTTCCATATAGATATTCCTTAGAGGAATTCGCTCTTCTTCCGCGCTTCACTCTCGCACATCTGTCACCTTCGAATAATGATCTTTGCCCTTTATATAGTTCTCGCCTTTCTCAATACCATGAGTCTAAAACCACTCAACTGCTAATGGTATTCCTTTGTCAATATTCCCTTTAGTTTGTCCTCGGGGCTTTTCAATTTCCCCCTTTTTTTTAAAATTTATTTCATACAAATGAGGAAATTAAAATTATCTATGTGCGCCAAGCCTTTAACCCAAAATTTATCCCTTCGGATTTTATAAAAAATATTCAATGCTTTTCCATATGCAAGTGTCTTGTTGATGTGGTGAGTTCCGCAAGCGGAACAACCATACATCTCAATCGTTTTGTATTAATAATTGAGCCAATCCAATTTGAAACCCCAATCTTTGTCTCCGCCATATAATATTATAAACATTAACGTGCCACTGACTCATCAGTAAAATATAAATCCATATAACCTTTCGGGTTCTTCAAATAATATTCAATCTTCGACTCTGGGCCCACATCGTAGTTGGTGGATCGGCGGTGTCAAACAAAACTTGCAATTGCGATTGATTAACCAGACGCGATGACCAAATAAAACATGGCTCATAGCGCAATCGGGTCCTTTGAACAAATGCAATCGGGGCACACCATGGAAAAGTTCCGATTGCGATCAGGACATGGATGCGATTGGCACATATTAACTCCAACATATAACCGGATCGGGTCCGCCACTGATCGGAGCATATAACAAAACTCCGCCGATTGAACCTTGCGATTCAAGACGTGCGATTCCATTAAAACATCGCCACGTGGTCAAGTGGACCCACGGGCCTCGGCTGTTGGTGGGGGCGATTTATAATGTAACATTTGGTTGTATTGTGTACAATCGTTCCACTATGGAATACTGCCACATCCACAAGACATTTTTATGTATCATTTACATTGCGATTCGATCGCAACGCATCGCAGGAATCCATATCAACAAGACACTACTTCACCAAAATAACTTGCGATTCCGATTTAGAGCTTAAGTGGTGGGGACCACTTGTCCCGCCAAATCAGAAATAAAGGACTTCCGCCTGTTTAATTCAATTTTAAGACTGTCTTGAATGACTCTGCTCCTCCGTAAATTAAATCTACGGGAATATCTTCGTTCCACTATCAAAACGGCTCTGCCCATCACCTGTTAATTCTCTTCTTGTCATTCGTGACTGCGGCCCATATCAAGATTTAATTCTCCTTCAATGCACTGCTTATCTCTGTAAATGTATTCTTCCTTTGAGCTCTGCTGCTGATTATTGATCTCTGCAATTCTGCTGTTCTTCTGTTTCCCATGCCTTTGCCACATCCTTTGCCATCAATGACAATATTCCAACAATTCTATCTATCCCATCATTCCTCTCGATCTATGCCTCTCTATCCTTTTATGCCTTCGAGGTTTACAATTTATACAAATGGATTCTACAACCAATTTTGGTTTAAATCCACAACTTGTTCAAACAAATCCTAAGAATCCTCTAGGTCCTAAAATTTTGTTTTACCCCTAAGGATCCTCTCTAATCCATAAATTCATGAAACCAATTCTAATTCTAGGATTTACAATAATTTCTCAAATCTCTCAATCCCTATGAGTTCTCAATTATCCTAATTCTCTCATGTTCTTCAACATTAGAGAACATTAACAAATATCCTCACATTATTTAATTAATTCCAACTCTCTTTAAAACATTAAAATTACACAAATTTAAATCTTTTTGGGAATAAAATTCCCTTAAAACATAAGAGCCCCTATTCTACTAAATACAATAATTTTCTCGATTCATATGCTCTTGCATCAACACTTCATTTCATTAATATCAAAGAACTGAAATTTGTTTACAAACTAAATATAAATAAACTAGCTAGGGCTCTGGTAGCTTATCTCTGAGAAGAGATGTGGCGGCTACAGACCTCTGAACTCTATGTTACAATGAGGCTCAAAGACCTATATATTATTGAGAAACAATGGAAAACCCTAAACATCCATAAACCTAACCCTAGGAGATGAAATGCCAGAATATGGGCCTTTTTGGGGGTAAAATGGTACATCAATTCCCAAGGTCGTAACTTTGGCATACTATCTCCGTTTGACGCATATGATACATCGTTAGAAATATCTATCCAAGGACTACAACTTTTGACAAAAAATTTCAAGTTCAAAACAAACAAATATTTATCGGAGGTTTGATGCCCAAAAAATGTCGTTTAGGGCCTCAAAACAGCTCCAGAAGTTGAGGACCCGAAAAACTGCAAAAAATAGTAAATTGTGCTACCATTAAGGAAACTGAAAAAATGAGAGAAAGAATGGTGGGGATTAAAGTGGAATAGGTGGGTGGCCACCAATATCCACCTGAACCATTCCTCCCCCCTTAGGAAGAAATGGTCCCTGTTGCGTTGAGATCCTCCATGAGATGAGGAAACTTCTGTTGAACCTGGTCCCAGTGAGCCACTTGCCTTGATGAAAGAGTTGGCCTGCTTTGAAAGCTTGATATAGCTAGATCCTTTGTTGGTGGGTGTTGTTGATCTATGTGTCTATAATTCGATTAGTTGTGGCTTGTTCCATGTAGTTTGGGTTTAAATCTCTTGTTGTGAGTTGTTCTACCATGTTTGATGTGTCCAATAGAGGTGGAAAGTGGGGCCGAAGGCAGTCCACATTGAACACTGGGTGTAGACCAAGGAATGGTGGAATACTGAGCTCGAAGGCATTGTCCCCTATAGCCTTGGTGATGGTGTATGACCCATATCGGAGCGGGTGAAGCTTGCGGTGGGGTCTTGCGAGGTGCTCCTTCTGCAAATGTAGCCACACTTTGTCGCCCACCTAGAAGTTGTGTTGCACCTGATGCTGATCATGCCACTTATTGTAATTAGAATTAGCACTGTCCAATATGTCATGAACATATTGGAAAATGTGCTAAATGAAATCAATGAAGTTCTTCACCTTGGTAGCTTCAGATTGAACATGAGCTGAATCAGCCTGAGTAGCTGCAAATGGAATTTCTATGTCAATGAGACATAGTGGCTAGAATCCCAAGCCCACCTGAAAGGGCCTGTGGTTAGTTGAGCTATGGAGTGCCCAGTGATAGCTATGTTGTACATAGGGGAGGCTCTCATCCCATGTGCATGGATGCTTTGAGTTGTACATGCGAATAATGTGTATGATCATCCTGTTGACGACCTCTGTTTAGCCATCAGTTTGGGGATGAAAAGTTGTGGACTTGGTGAGCTTGATGTCCAACATTGACCAGAGGCTGGACCAAAATGTACTGAGGAACCTGTTGCCCTGATCTGAGATGATAGACTGTGGGATACCAAAGTGTGCCCACACTTGTTCAAAGAAGAGTTTAGCAATGGCTTCTATTGTGATATTCTTCTTGCAGGTAGCCATAATGGACATCTTCAAAAATCTGTCGACGACCAAGAAAACATATCCATTTCCATTCTTAGTATAAGGAAAGCCCGACATGTAATCCATGGATATGGAAACCCAAGTTTTAATAGGGGTAGGCAGCAGAGTATAGAGGGCATCCTTCTTGATGGTCGGTTTGGCAATGGCGCAAGAAGTGCATGATATGATGTACTTCTCGACATCTTGTCGAAGGTTTGGCCAATAGAAATACTTCTGTAGTACTGCCACTGTTTTCTCGACCCTGAAATGCCCAGCGACCAGAATGTAGTGTGCTTCCCAAAAAATCTTGGCATGCTCGCTTGAAGGAACACAAAGGTGTCCTAGGTGACATTATAGTACATCTTGGAAGTGAAAATTTGGAACTCGGTAACCCTCCAAGAGCGTCTTGTATGTGTGGGAAAATTCTAGATTTCTCTTGTAGAGAAGCGGCCAATCAGAAGTCTCATGCCCACAAGAGTTGAGCATGGTGTTTATCGCCATGATTGGTGGTCAGCTGAGCCAGTCTGCAACATTATTGGTGGTGCCCTTCTTGTACTTGATGTTCAAATGAAACTGTTGCAGATATGTGGTCCACTTCTGATGGCGATTGTTACGCAACTTCCCTTGTGTCCGTATGAACTGCAGGGGTTGGTGGTGTGTGTGGATGATTGTTTCCTTCCCCAAAATTTAATGCTTCCGTTGTCGGTAAGCTTGCACAATGGAATACATCTCTTTTTCATAAGTGGGATACTTTAAGATTATGTTAGACAGTCTAAATGTGATATGCCACTAGATGCTCTTATTGAGTAAGAAATTCCTCAATAGAAGAGTTAGCGGCATCTATCTCGATCTCAAATGGTTGTTGCAAGTCTGGTAATGTGAGAATTGGGGCACAACAAAGGTGATGTTTCAATTCTATGAATGCTTTCTATTGAGATTCCGACCAAAATAATTTTTCTTTCACTCCTCCCTTCTTGACTTGATTCAAGGGCCAAGTGATATGAGAGAATCCTAACACAAACCTATGGTAGAAATTAGAAAGACCCAGAAAACTACGAAGCATTGTTAGAGTGGTGGGGGCTGGCCAATCTTGAATGACTTGGATCTTGGTTTGATCCACATGCACCCCATGCTCATCAATAATGTATTCTAGATACTGAATCTAGGACATGCAACAAATGCACTTCTCTAAATTGGCACACAACTCGTGTTTCCGCAGTGTTTGGAGGACCTGTCAGATGTGGTGGAGGTGCTGTTCCCAAGTCTGGCTGAAGATCAGGATGTCATCCAAGTACACTACTACAAATGAGCTGGTGAATGGATGTAAGATGTCATCCATTAGCCTCATGAAGGTTGCGGGATCATTCGTCAACCCAAAATGCATGACCAACCATTCGAAAAGGTCCTCCTTGGATTTGAAGGCAATCTTCCACACATCGGACAGTTCGATTGGTACCTGGTGATACCCGAACATCAAGTTGATCTTGCTGAAATATTTGGCCCCTTATAGTTGGTCCAGAGGGTCATCGATCCATTGGATTGGGTACTGATTTCAGACAATGATCTTGTTCAGCGCCTGATAGTCAATACAGAGTCTCCAAGTCCCAACCTTCTTCTACACCAATACAATTGGGCTCCGACAGGGTGATGAACTTGGCCGGATGTGACCTTTCTATAGCAGCTCCTAAATTTGCCTCTTGATTTCATCCTTCTCCAAAATAGAGCACCGATAGATCGGTCCATTGGGCAGCGACGCACCTGGAGTTAAATCGATGGGGTGCTTGACCTAACAGTGCAGAGGCATCCCTACGGGTGAGGTGAAGATGTCTCAATACTCTTCCATGACCTTGTCAATTTTATTTTGTCGTACGAGGAGCCTTGTCTCGAGGTCGTGGCCACAATATTATTCTTTCTTTGAGTGTGGATCATTAGGAAAATAAATTTCCTAGTTTTGATAATGAGCTTATTGCATTGTTTTGCAGTAAGCAAAGAGATAACGGCAAGCGGTGGTACCTCTGGTATCCTTTACAACTTATTTCCCAAAGTAACAAGAACAACGTGAGGCCGGGACTCATACACGGTATGTTGCTTCCACAAGTATGGTTGCCTAATAATACATCAAAAACATCAAGAGGAGCAATTTCACATAATACCTCATTGGTGAAGGGCTTGATGTTGTAGGGAAGGCGACACTGCTGTCTCACGCAGAGATCCCGTCCTTGGTGAAGCCGCCTGATGGTGTATGGATGTGGGTGTGCTGTGGTCGGCAAGCCTAATTTCTTCACAACCTCTATTGAAATGAGGTTCTTTTGGCTCTCATTTTTGACAATGAACTGTAGCGGGGAACCCTTTACCCACATATGGGAGTGGAAGAGACACTCCTCCTCCTCTGGATATTTCGTTTCTTCCTTTTGGATCTTCGTGGTGGAAACGGCAGCGTTGGGCTCCATATCAATAATACTATTCCCACAGTCATTCCCCTTATATGGTTCTGACTCAGTGTCGGAGCATGCATCTGATTCATAAGCCTTCATCTCGGCCATGAGTGATTGCTTGGCACGACACTGACATATGTTGTGAGTGGAGCTCTTATGGAACTCACACCACTTTCCCGTGTCCTTTGGCCTCGCGGTGTTTTTATTTTCTTGCGGATTTGGCAGGTTTTCTTGGGCTACCATGCCTTGGCCTTGTCCTTTGTTCTGCGGTTTGGGGGCACCTTTCGATTGCTTATGATTTGCAGATCCAAAGTCTCGCTTCTTCTGTTTGAATTTCTGATCAATCTTGCTTGCATACCGGTATGCTGTACCAAGCGAGGAGATGTTGAGGAACTAAATTTCCTCTTGAATGTATATGTGCAAACAGCTACAGTACTTCAGCACCAAATGTTTCTCCAAATCTTTGATACCCAACTTTGTGTGCAGGGTATGGAACAAATTCATCAGCTCATGCACATCTTTATTCCTTTGCTGTCATAGCGTAGTCCATTGTATGTACTATTCCTTATAGCTCCCCATGTGATAATACTGTTCCTTGATGGCATATTGGAAATAATTCCAAGTGGGTACGACTGAGAATAGAGAGGGTTCCCCTCTTCTTTTTTTCTCACATTAGGTGTCCCACCAGTCCTTGACATGGGGGGCGGATTTGAGCAGTGAAGAAATAATCTTCTCCTAGTTAGAAAAGTCATGAACTGAGAAATATCCTTCTAATAGATTCAACCATCTATATACGACGTCTGCATCTATTTTTCCATCAAATATGGGAATGTAAAAGTTTACTTGTACCTTAAAAGGGGTTGCACCTCCAGAGTGGCTGTTGGATGCAGATGCGCCACTAGTGGGCAGTCATTGAGGGATCTGAGCGAAGTTATCCATCATTAGGTTCCTTTGTTTTTCAAGGGCCTCCTCAAGCAATATTTTGATAGGATATCCTACTCCCTTGTCTTTGTTTTTGTCCCCCATGGGCGACCATCGGGGTTTGCGAGGTTGGTCTTGCAAAGGTTCAACTAGATCGAGCCCTGAATCCTTATACCCCAACCTTGTTGGGGACATGCAAAGACGGATCGAGAAAGAGTAGACTGATCTGATGCCATTGATCCAAACTTATGTAGGAATGCAACAGAATACACAAATAACCATCAATATAAAGATGCAGTGGAAATAACACTTCATTTCATTAATATCAAATAAATGAAATTTGTTTACCGATAGAATGGAGATACACTAGCTAGGGCACTAGTAGCTTATCTATGAGAAGAGATGTGGTGGCTATAGGCCTCTGAACTCTATGTTACAATGAGGCTCGAAGGCCTATATATTATTGATCTAAAAATGGGTTGGATAATTTGTTATGATTTTCAAGAACCTCCTATTATAGGTCAGTTTGGGCATCATTCCCAATGACTTGGTTAACTTGGCATCATCTCCAGGAGCAATGTATAGGGTCTATCATCCCCTAACATTTCAATTGCTATATTCCCTAAGACAAAGAACAAGACAGATCAATCAAAGACTTTCATTTGCAAAGGTTTCCAAGGTTTGAAGTTTATAATATATCATATGAGAGCTCACCAACGCTGCCTCTAAAGGGACTAAGTGCATTGCATATGCAGGTAGCCCCATGCAAGGATGCTATGCAAAGCACTTCCTGACATCTATGGGTGCATTGGTCACATTGGGAGCGAAATTCTCATTGTTCCAGAATCTCCACTTGGCCAGTGCCTTCTAGAAGAGTTCACATGTGTCAAACTTCGAATCCATGTGTCCATTTGACATCTATAAGATTGGGAACATGTCTTGCCTATTTTTGGAAAGTCACTGACTGTAAAACTACCTCAGCTACTCTATAATTTGAGCATAGATATTAGTGTTTGAGAAGGAAGAATTTGTTTAGAGAAACGCTGGTGGATTTTTCATTGAGGAGAATGGTTTGAGTGACAGTTTTCTGGAGATATCTGCATTGTGATGAGGTTGATATGCTGTTGGAGATGGTGACACTAAGTCAATCATTTGGTTGTAACCCCCCCTTCTATCATTAATAAATAATACAACTTAATTTTCCCTATATGCATCTGTATTAGCTTTGATTTTCCATATTGCAAGATCTTAGTTGATGTATATGGTTTATGCTTTACTGATTTAGCAAACTAACTTGAATAGACATATATATTATTGCTATATTCTATTGTTTAGTTTTCATTCTTGTAGGAAATATTTTGCATAGCTGGCTGGAATTTGAAGCTACAATGGAAGCGACAGAAGGAATCATTTGGAAGCACTTGGATTTCAAGTAAGCATCTAATCCATTCTCTGTGTCTGTTCTTAGTTAGGAAAATTAGCTGTATAGCCTTTAACCTCTTGTTATAGATTAGCACCTGTCTAGGGACGCGTGTTTTATCCATAATTCACAATTCTATCCAAAAAATTGGCGACTTCTCTGGGGAAATTACTCTTTATCCTAGGTGTTTTAGCCTCTGATTTTCTCTGTTTATTCACCAAGTAGTTTTTACTCACAAAGATTAGGATTTTTAAGATCCAAATTTGCAAAAGAAGTGTATTAAAAAGCTGCGTTTTTCCTTTGACACTGCGTCCAATGCACTCTTGGACAGGACACAGTGCTTTGCATAACACTGTCTCCCTTTCAGGCCTGCGTTGCAAAGAACTGCCTCCCTTTAGAGATTGCGTTGCCTCCTGAAGCCATCCAAATTCCCTTGAATTTGTCTTTGCAGTTGGTTTCAGTTTGTTTGCTGATGTGTTTTGAAAAGCCTGAGCCTCATATTGACCAGTGAATTCATCTACCTCTTCCTCCTTTGAAAGAAAATTTGTTCAATGTTTGTTTAAAGAATTTTTATTTATCATTGGCAAGTTAATTTTACAGTATTTTTATTATCGTATTAGATCCATTTGCTTTTGAAAAAGGAAATTTTCATAAAATATTCATTTCCTGATAGGAGAAATTTTTGTTTCATTCCTCATTTTTCTTTCAAAAGAGAAATTGTTGTTTATATTCCTCATTTCTCAAAAGTAAAAGGAATTTGATTTTGCTAATTTAGTGCACTTAGTTTCTTTTCTTCATTCATAACATTAAAGGAACTAAAAAGAAAAATCTGCATTTGCATGTAGTGGTTTGTGTGTTTTGCAAAAAGGAACAATTAGGAAATTTGCATTTAGTTTGTGTTCTTTGATTTGTTTTCTCGCTAATTGATTGCTCTTTCCCTCTAGTAGATAGGATTTTCATTGAAAAACTAAAAGTGAAAGATTTCTTATCATTCTTAGTTGCATTTTAGGAATTTTCCAATACATCATCGGAGTGAACCTTTGAAAGGAAAATTGTTAAGCAATATCAACATAAAATTAATCTCAATTTACCTAAAATAGCATCGGAACCATAACGATAACATTTAGAAGGTCTATGCTAGAGACGTGTTCTGGCATCGTAAAACATAGTAGCTGTCGTTAACTTGTCTGCGATACATTCCAAGTGTGATACCTCACTCCATGTACGTAAGTATATCGTAGCTCATCCATGTAATTTTGGGTATATCAGGCGGTGTTACAGTACGATAAGTGTAAAGGGGTGCTCTCACTGTGCGGTTTCGCATCAGACAATGCTAATATGGACTTGGGCCTCCACGTACCTTTGGGTATATTTGGGAGGAAAAATTTCAGGTGCTATCCATCCATAGTGAATCAAGTTAGCCACCTTGTAAATTATGATACACCAAACACAACATTCAGGGAGATTTCCTGCTCGTACTTCTTGGTTCGCCATGAGGTATTCTGTAGTTCACAGTTTCTTGGTAAACCCTTTTGCCTAGCATTACCGTTTTATTTGGTTTATTTATTTTTGGTTAAAATAAATCAGTAATCATGGAAGAACAAAATCCTTTTGCCCGTTGTTCATGTAGGCTAGTGTTAAAACCACCTCTACCACCAGAATTTACTTCTGGTAGGTGAAGGTGATCATGATCTACCGAATCAAGTACAATTCGTACCTCTGGTGAAACATAATATTTCCATAAACCAGAGTTAGCTCAAGTTGTTTCTACACATCTTAGTTCATCTATTTTTGTCAAAAAAGAGTCTTCACAACTACTTGTGGTCACGATCCACCCAATCAGTGAGACCATACCTCCTAGACTTGACGTTGTTCAACCAGAAATTGATCTAGATCCTGTCTCTTCTTTGCCAAAAAATCTGAATCCTGAAGTCGTACAACAGGAAGTTGTTCCTATCTTGTTCATCCCACAAATTTATGTAGCTATTTAATCTCCCATATCACACAGTCAACCAAAATGAAATATACTTTGGGCTTGAGGGTGAAATACTTCTCCCTAGTTTAATTGCGATTGAAGAAATCCCACAAGACGAGACACCTTTAACTCCAACCCATTTTGGTGAGGACCTTTACCTGTACGAGTATTTTTCTCAATCGGAACCCTCTGCTTTTGAAGATACTGTTCCTTTTCAAACTCCTGTCAATTCAAAAGGGTATACATTTGGTCAAGTAACCATGACTGAACCAACATCTTCGGTTGGGTCATCTGTTCCAATTACGTCAGCTCCCACCCTAGCTACCCCGTCAATGTTTACAAATACACGAGAGTCATATTTTCATGGTGGCCCTTTGGTCCCATAAGGTTACAAATCATTATCTGGAATTTTCTCTGGTGCATCTTCAAATCCATGGACTTTACCAATGTCATCATCTGCTATTTTAACTAGTAATCCTATACTAAGTACTGAACGACCTGATTCATTATAGACATCTTCAGGGAAATATCAAGCCGGTCCTTCTGGGTCTATTCCTTCAAGTACCATATCAACTGGACTCCCAACATTTGGAGAGAAATATTTTCCATTTTATTTTCCTCCTCATGCTAGGGGGCAACCTTTGGTCACCCAATATGACAGTACTTCATCACTTTGTGGTCAATCTAATGTCAAAATGAATTTTTTTCAATGGCAAACCACTTTGCCTATCCAACCACAAATGACTATACACTCGTATCAACGAGTTCAACTTGTTACACCCACATCATTACCACTTGTCAATACAACTTTACCCTTGTTACATAATCAAAATGTTGTACAACCTTATCAAGAAGGTCCTTCAACACAATACCATCAAAAATTGGGTCCAAAGACTCCAAATACTTCGGTTAATTTACAACAACATGTATCTAGAATCATCTATTCATAATCCGGTTTAACATTTTATGGGATGTCACAACCACAACTTGGTTATACCTATTAACCGAATCCAAGTTATCCTAATTTGAGTTATAACATTGGTGGACAGACCCCTTGGCAACCACAGGCACAAATTCCTCAAACTTCATTTCGACAAGTATCATATTCAGGTTTTGGTCAAAAAAATCCTCAAGCGTTTGCTTTTCAAAACAACCCCTATCTGGGTTACCAACAACAAATTCCTTATGCTGGTGCTCAAAGGCCCGTTGCTCAAGCAATTCCATCTTACCCTGGCTATGATCAACCTGATCTTAATATACAGTTTTCCTTTGTTGCAACTTTAGAGTTACCAGATTTAAATCGGTTAAGCAATGATCCAATTAACTATGCTCCTTGGTGGCTGGTGATACCTCATAAATTACCCTTGAATATTCCTAAGTTCAATGGAAACCCTGGAGAAGATCTGTCGATGCATGTCATGACTTATCATTTATGGTGTTCATCAAACTCCCTGAATGATGATTGTGTTCGACTACGTATTTTCCAGCGTACGCTCAGAGGTCCGACTGCAACATGGTACATTGAATTACCTAGAGCTTCTTTTGATAATTTCACATCCCTAGCTACTATATTTTTGACTCATTTCTAGTTACCCATAAGATATGAAACTGGAATGGAACTCTTGACCAATTTCAAAAAGAATAATTCTACTCAAATCTATGATCATATTCATGAGTGGCGTTGTCGTCGTCGAATGGTTAAGACCTTTGTTCTGGATCAACTCCTTGTTGAATGGTTCATTCAGTCCCTGTTACCATCTATAACTGAGGATGTAGCTAAGGGTGGCATCATCACAGAAAATCAATTTATCGCTCGTGCCCAATATTTAGACTTGATTTATGCTCAGTCTGGCACACTCTATGAAAAAATTCCTAATGCACCGAGATCTAATTTTACTGTTCCTCCTCAATTAAAGGACTCTCATGCCGGAGATGACTTGATAGGCACTACAAGCACACACCATGCTACGAAATTTGATCCTACTCCTACTTTCAAAATTAATGTCATGTCATTTGACAAAGGCAAAAGTGACAAGCAACCCGGAAGTAAGAAAAAGGGGAAATATAAGAAAAAGCAAACTTCTAACCCGCAGGAAAGATCATATGATCAGTCGTCTCCACCTAGGAAACCTTGTTATACATGCATAATCTATAATGAGGAAAATTTTTTAGGTATTTTCCTCACCGCGATGAAGTCTAAAAAATCATCAATACTTCCCATGCGTTAACAGTGTTGACATACCCATTTCCAAATCTGGACACAAACATGTTTGCTACAGATCGATCTCCTAGTTCCCAAGTGTTAATGTTATATGTCACAAAACCTTTAACATATATTTTGGTGTCAACGTGTAATAAATATTATGGTAGTTAGGTCACTGATCAACCTACTACTTCGACAATGAATCCGTCTACATAATTAGTACCACCTACTGCTATTCCTGAATTGACAATCAAGCCACCAAAGGGAGTAGTTCATCAATCGACATATAATCCTCGAGAAAGAGCTACAAAAAATTATAATATAGTTGAAGATTTGGCTCAATCCCCTTCAGCTATGTCTTATCTTGAGGTATTACAAAATTGTCCCTCCTAAAAACATGCTTTAATGTCAGCTATTGGTGGAATTGATCCGAATGATTCTAATCTTGTCGTCTTCAATCATACGGGCTATGTGCCATAATTACCAGCAGAATTGGCATTCTCCATACAAGTAAATGTTCTCAATCACCTTGTTCATCACACTATTATTGATGAGGGAGAATCTACATGCATTATGTCTCTAAATATTTGGAAGTCACTTGGCTCACCGCACTTATCACAATCATCAACGACTTTGAAGGCATTTGATGGACATACATATAAACCTTGTGGTATTATTAATAACCTGCATGTTGAACTAGGGGGAAAAAATGAATATTGATGTTGAGGTTGTTGACGGATCCCTTGACTATAATATTTTACTTGGAAGGCCATGGGTATATGCAATGACTGCAATTGTTTCTACATATTTTAGAATGATTTCCTTTCCACATAAAGGTACTATCACAGTCATTAATCAACTATCCTTATTTTCCTCTGCTTCGAAAGTAATTGGAAGCGTTCCGTTCGTTCACATACCCCAACTAGAACTTTAGAACATTAGTGTAGGACTCTTAAAGGATTCCACTTTAATGGGAACCTTTGCATTACCTCCGCTCGCGACGTCGACAGAAATTGAAAGTATACAGACCTGCTACATGATCTCTTCCACTCTATTTGGCTTAAGGGAGAGTACGAGTGATTCTGATATTTCTACGTTGGATGAGTTTCTGCCACCCAACCCTATTGAGCTGGCATAGAAATCAATCTATCTGGCTTGGGCGGAAAATCTGAAATCAACGTCACCGAGTGTTTGGGTTGATCGTTCCTTAGATTTTGGTACTCCATCTGATCCATTTTCCTCAATGTTCTTGACACATGAGAATATTTTGGAAGCCATGATGTTAGAAGGAGAACCATGGGAAGATTATCATCATCATTCCCATCTTCCTGATTATGAAGAACATAATCTTAGTGAACTATATCACCCAACAATCAAAAATTTCTTTCCGAATTCTTTAACCATTAATGCAATCGATTTCGAGCAAAATCTGTGAAATATTGAAGAAACCATTTCTATCAATATTTCGACCAAACCTAGTGTTGTAGAAAATATTCATGTCAGTGTATCTTGTTCTCCATCAGAACTCGAATCATATCGCTCTCTCTTTCACGAATTTCGTGATGTATTTGCTTGGTCTTACAAGGAAATGCCAGGCATAGATACTAGTATTGTTGAACACACTATTAATATGTATCTTGATGTCAAACCGGTGCGTCAATGGCTTCATATTGTTCATCTGAAGAAAGCCGCTGCCATCAAAGTAGAAGTTGAAAAAAATTTGCGTGCTAGTTTCATATACCCTATTCTGATAACTGAGTGGGTTTCCAACATCATTCCTATCATGAAAAATCAAGGAACTATTAGAGTGTGTGTCGATTATCAGGATTTCAATCTTGCTTTTCCAAAAGACAACTATCCTACTCCCTTTATCGACCAGATTATTGACAATTGTGCTGGATGTGAAATCTTTTCGTTCATGGATGGATTTTCCGGCTATAATCAAATCAATATCTGCCCAGAGGATCAACATAAGACATCATTCATCTGTCCCTAGGGAACATTCACTTATATGAAACTACCGTTTGGTTTAAAGAACGATGGGGCAACTTTTCTGAGAGAAATGGATTATGATTTCAATGACATCAAGCACATTGTTCAACCATATCTAGATGATTTACCAGCGCATTCAAGAAATCGGACTGATCACTCGATGCACTTGAGATCCGTTTTTTTATGCTACCGACACTGCAAAATACGCCTGAATCCACATAAATGTGTGTTTTGTGTTGATTCTGGTCGTTTTCTTGGATTCATAGTCTCAAAAGAAGGAATTCGAATCGAACCATTGAAGGTTCAGGCCATTCTTGATTTTCTTGCACTGTCAAACTTACTTTAGATACAAAAACTTCAAGGAAAGGCTAACTTCCTAAGAAGGTTCATTCCAAACTACGCCAAAATGGCTAAAGGATTTACTCAACTATTGAAAAAATGGGTTCCCTTACATTGGGACCAAGTTGCACAAGCTTCTTTTGATGTTTTCTAGGACATTATTGTTCGAGCATCATTAATGTATCCCCCTAATTATCAAAATGATTATTTCCTATATATCGCCATGGCTGAAACCACTATTTCTATGGTATTAGTCCAAGTAGAAGATGGAATTGAACATCCGATATATTATTTGAGTCATAATCTCAATGATACGAAAGTTAAGTATTCATACGTAGCAAAGCTGGCCTTGGCAACTGTTCAAGCTATCCAAATATTTCTCCATTATATTCTGCTCCAAAAAACCACTATAGTTTTGGATTGCAACCCCATGAATTATATCTTATCACGTCAATTTCTGGGGAGAAAATATTCAAAATGTATTGTCATTTTGCAGGAATTTGATTTGGAATTCATCAAATCCAAGTCAAAGAAGTCTTTAGTTCTGACTGAGCTTCTCTGTGACCTTCCCTCTGATAGTACTGCAACTACGTCAGAACAATCAATTCTTGACGAGTCTCTGTTTTTGATTGGATCATATGATCCTTGGTATGGGGATTTAATTATTTATCTCCAAACCCAAACTTTTTGACCTGATACATCTCGCTCTGAACAACGATGTATTCGAAACCAAGCCAAATATTATCTGATCGTTGGCGATACACTTTATCGTTGTGGTGTTGATACCATTTTAAGGAGGTGCCTCACTCATGAGGAGTCCGGAAAAGTGTTAAATGATTGTCATGCTGGGGATTGTGGTGGAAATTTATCTAGTTATGCTACCGCACAGAAGATAATTTGTGCCAATTACATTTGGCCTACTATTTTTCAAGATTGCATCTTCGCGGTCAGAAGTTGTCATGCATGCCAGATTTTTTATCGTAAAATCTGCAAAACTCTAGTGCCAATGCATCCTGTTGTCTCTGTGGGACCATTTTCGAAATGGGGTATTGACTTCATGACCTGTAACCCTCATTCATCCGAAGGGCACAATTATATTATTGTCGCAGTCGACTATTTTACCAAATGGGCCAAAGCGATGCCTACATTCAACAACATGGGATAGACATATGCATTGTTCTTCTTTAATCATGTTATTGCACAGTTTGGGATCCCACAGGCTGTAGTTACAGATCACGGGAAGCATTTTCGTAACCATATGATGTTTGAATTGACTTCCAAGTTAGGATTTTCACATGATAATTCTACTCCTTATTATCCACAATCAAATGGAAAAGTTGAGGCTATCAACAAAATTCTTAAACATATACTTCAATGAATGATAGGAGTTCGTAAAAGAAACTGGCATTTGATCCTATACATCTGTCTTGTGGGTGTATCGAAACTCAGTAAGAAACGCAACTGGCTTTACTCCTTTTCAATTGGTGTATGGTATAGAAGCTATCTTACCAATCTAATGTGAAATATCATCGTTAAAACTTGCGATTGACTTGTTACCTGACACCTCAGAAGAAGAAGAAGCGCGTCTCAACATCATCCATCTTGATGAAACGCGTCGTGAAGCCCAATTGGCCAACGAAGCGCAAAAGAGACGTATAAAGGCACAGTATGACAAAAATGTCTAGCCTCGCATTTTCTCAGAGGGTGACTTGGTCCTTCTTTACGATCAAGAAGTTGATATAATAGGTATAGGAAAGTTTGAGCCATTATGGCATGGCCCCTATATTGTCAAAAGAGTTCTTTCTAAGGGCACCTATGAGTTGGTTGATTACGATGGATTTCCATTGGCACAACCTAGAAATGGGTTGTATTTGAAACGTTACTATGCTTGATTATGAGTGTAGTAATTTTTTGTATTATATTGTATATATATGCTATTGATTTTCATTCACTATCTTAATTTGTTTTTAGAGTTTTCTTGACGTTATTAATCTGCTTTAAATTTCATCACAGATGTCTGAATCTTCAGAACCCTTTGCTAGATATGTTGATGGTGCTAATCGTAGTACGCATAATCTATCCTTTGTAGCATGGGCCATTTTCACTCTGAACGACGAGTTAGTGAATTTTCAAAGGATTTGTATTGGTAGATCGACGAACAATATTGCTAAGTATAGCGCGTTGATCAAACTTCTCTTTGATGCCATTTCATTTGGTATTAACCGTATTATCATAAGGTTAGACTCATAACTTGTGGTATTGCAACTTACTACTGCTTATACTATTAGAAATCCAACATTGCATAGATTGTTCCTTAGAGTTCGAATTTTGGAAAGACACTTTGATTTTATTCAATGTCAACACATTTCTAGAAATTTGAACACATTGACTGATTCATTAGCTAATCAAGTTTTAGACAGACATTTTCAACATATGTAAAGAAAGCATTCACATCATTGAATAGGATTTCACAATAAACATAGGAAAACACTGAAATCATATAGATAGATAGTTATAGGTTTTTAAATTTTTTTTGCCCAAGACACATTGGTCATCTGACCTCAAAATGTATGAAAAATGTCATAAGTAAACTACTGGTGCTCGTGGTAACATGCTATAGATCTAGATATCCTAAGAAGTAACCACATCTAGCAGTTAGGAACCCCAATAGTGTGTCGTTGCAGTCACATAGGAAGCTCTTCAATCCGGCAATCCGGAATCCTGAAGGTCAAACCCTCTATGTGCTGCTGAAGCTCAGTCAGAGTCTCAACCATATCAAGATCCTAAAGGACTTCTCTCCCGATAGCCCTCTATGCTGGCACATCTGCTTCACACTCCGGTTCCACTACTGGTTGAACACGACTGACATCTGCATTACATCAAACATTTAGTCTAGTATTGGGAAAACATTAAAATACAAAAAAATTGTATAAAATTTAGGAAAATAAAAAACATGGTCCAAACATTCTTACCTGTTGCACCCCACTGAGCGCCTTCTGGTAATGTCAAATCTGGATCCCCTCGAAAATCGACACCTGCGTATGCATACTCATCAATGGCGACAATATATCGCCAGAACCAGGCAAAGAATGCAATAGAGAACACAATATTAGATTGGCCTGCATGCCGATTCATGAGTTCTACCCATCTCTACATCTGAGGATCTCTAGGACTAACTATATCCAGTGTCACATGTTGTGGCTACATCAGTGGAATCCGTTCCAAGGTGAAGGATATAAGGATAGAACCATAACTGAAAATTTTCTTCCTTCCTCCCTTTGTTTTATTCAGTTGTTCCTTTATTTGAGATATAACAACTTCAGATTAGTTGAAGAATATTGGCTAAATACGCTTTAGCACATACTGCATATATGATCTATTCGCTACATGTACTGTAACGGTGCCGGCAAGTTTTGCGATCGTGAGAATAATAGTTCTCAAGGGAAAATCTCTAACATCTGGGATGTTTATCTTTCCATCTTTTCTTGGCTCTGACCCTGGATAACAATGTTTCAAAACATAATCTCTCACTGTCTCCCCTCCAAAAATAGACCCTGAGAGTGAAATGGGCAAGCCTCTCCTCGACAAACCTTTAATAAAGTACACATCCTTGACTGTTATAGGAACCACTTGGTTCTTAATATAAAATGCTTCGATAGCTGGATCTCGTGCTCGAACTAAGAACTCCAATAGTTCTATTTGTTGCCTCGTCCCAGACAAATTGAAGTAATTAAGCAGTCCACAATCTCTTAGGGCTCTTACTGTACTCGGATCATTTAAGGCAATCATATAATTTTCTTTATGTTCTCTTTCCCTTCATGTAATCGTCATTTTAATCTGATGGAAACCTGAAATACAACCATAAGATCCATTGAATTCCATTCATTGCAAAAAACTAGGCAAATTTTGGGCATAATGTGAAAATAAAAAACCTAGATTGTGCCCAATGCACTCCATAACAAGAGACAGTGCTTTGCATATGCAAGTACCCTTCATTGTACCTACTATGCAACACAGGTTTCGACATTCAGGGGTGCATTGCCCTCTTTTTGGGCAGAATTTACCCTAGGGGCCTTAAGACCCTAAAAATTTACAGAAATTGGAAATGAAATGAATACTAAAGGAAAGAGGAGGTTCATATTACTAACCTGGATCAAACGGCAACGAAAACCGTCCACAAAAACTATCACAATCGGCAGCTGAAGTTTGGGGGAAAAATCAGGTTCAGAGCTCCAAAATGCAAATGGTAACTATGGAATGGTAAAAATGAATAGTGAAACTACTTTTAATAGTCATTTAATTATTTGCAAATTGAATTTATTGCTATGGCTATAGTTTTATTATGCTTTTTATCATGAAACAAGTATTTTTAATCCATTTGATGTTGTTCAGAACAGGTCTTACAACTGATGAACAGATTAGTCGTGCAGATTTATTTCAAGAATGACTTGACCACAAAGCATACTTTTTCTCCTTATTTTTCTAGATTTGTTAAAAATGAAAAAGGATTTGAAGCGCACTTTTATCTCTTATTCTAGCTTCTATAACAGTGAAAAAGGAACCCCTGGAGTCTTATTTTAGCTCTTTTCAGACTCCGATAATGTGAAAATATTTCTGAGCACTTGTCTTTTCGAGCTCGTAAAAGTAAATGAATTGATATCTACTCAGTATAAGTTTAACCCTTTTCCGGACTGAGATAGATTATTTACGAAAAATGAATACCTTGGTTAAAAATGACAAAAGAGGTTCTCAGATATTATTTTACACTTTTTCGAATCTGAGTGACAAATTTACGAAAAGTACTTATGGAGTTTTCTTTCGTCCACTTTTTCAAACTCTCTAAATATGAAAAATGACTGGGCTATCACTATTGTTAAGCTTGTTAAAACATAAAATAGCGACGGGCTTGTCGAGCATGGAAAGAATCGAGCTTCATTCATCGCTACACTCGTTAAATGATTAAATAGCGATACTTTATTCACCCGAAGGGTTGAATTATAGATCAAGAAAACATTATCCTCCTCAAGCTTGTTAAAAAATAAAGAGGTACTGGTCGACAAATGATTGGGGAAAATTTGGGAAAAGTGAACAAAATTCTTTATGGTAGCAAGTTGCTCTTGAACATGACACTTCCTTCATTCCATGTCTGTGACTATTTAGGTTGGGTAATCATCTTGATGGTTCATTCATACCTATGGTTCATTATACCTTCACTTCAGTTTTGGGTCAATGCTGCCAACTTATCACAGTGTCATCAATATGTTCAAGAGAAGTCATCTAGTGAATAAATTCATTCTTCTGAAATACTCGTAAACCTTTATTCTTATGACCGCCATCCCTGAAAATTGCTATATCAAGTCATACCCTTGTCTCCGAAATTAGTAACCCCCATTTCATAATAAGGTGGCTTCCTATCGACGACAAATAATTATCCAGGAAGTTCATTTAGAAACATCAGATTCAAGTACCATGAGGCTTGTTACAACATTGACAAGATCCTCGCTTCCAGAATTTTGACTGAAAGATTTTGTTTGGTGTTCGACATCAAATCATCTATTTATGCCTTACGAAATGTACTATAGTACCTTGAGGGCCATTGACATCAATGGTGGTTCTCTTGTATTTGTTAACAACTCACATCATTGGCTGGTAATCAAATGATGTCTTTCCATGTTGGACGAAAAATCGTATATTCGCATGGGTAGACTTGTACTTGAATGATCGAGTGAACGAGATAAAAAGACCCTATATCTAGTTTCAACCATCTGGGTTGTGATTTCAGGATTTTTTTACACATCATCTTTATGGTGACCTTACATACAGATCGTCATCCTAACATGGGGCTACATTTGTAGGCATGTCTGCATTGGGCAACATTTCAATGTCGACAAATTTATGAATTATGTAAATGTTATTAGATTATTTATGTGTTGAACATGGGAATGCCTACCCTCAGCAATTATGATCAAGAGGATATATCATGATGTAATGTATTGTAATATTGATGCAGGTCACCACTCCGCTTCATCTCTAGCTCATCACAGTGTAAAGCATATCAATCAAAATGTTGTTATTATTATTCTAACTTCATGCTTTATGGGGCAATTTTTATAGGTCAATTTGGGCATGATTCCTAATGACCTGGTTAACTGGGCATCATCTCCAGGAGAAATTTATAGGGTCTATCATCCCCTAACATTTCAATTTCTATATGCCCTAAGATAAAGAACAAGACAAATCAATCAAAGACTTTCATCTGCAAAGGTTTCCAAGGTTTGAATTTTATAATATATCATATGAGAGCTCACCAACGTTGCCTCTAAAGGAAATAAGTGCATTGCATATGCAGGTATCCCCATGCAAGGCTGCTCTGCAAAGCACTTCCTGACATCTATGGGTGCATTGGTCACATTGGGAGCGAAATTCTCATTGTTCCAAAATCTCCACTTGGATAGTGCCTTCTAGAAGAGTTCACATGTGTCAAACTTCGAATCCATGTGTCCATTTGACATCTACAATATTGGGAACATGTATTTCCTATTATTGGAAAGTTATTGATTGTAAAACTACCTCATCTACTCTATAAATTGAGCACATATCTCAGTGTTTGAGAAGGAATAATTTGTGTAGAGAAATGATGGTGGATTTTTCATTGAGGAGAATGATTTGAGTGACATTTTTCTGGAGATATCTGCATTGTGATTAGGTTGGGATGCTACTGGAGATGGTGACACTAAATTAGTCATTTGATTGTAAACTCCCCTTCTATCATTAATAAATAATACAACTTACTTTTCCCTATATGCATCTGTATTAGCTTTGATTTTCCATATTGCAAGATCTTAATTGATGTATATGGTTTATGCTTTACTGATTTAGAAAACTAACTTGAATAGACATCGGTATTATTGCTATCTTTTGTTGTTTAGTGTTCATTCTTGCAGGAAATATTTTGCACAACCGGCTGGAATTTGAAGCTACAACAAAAGCGATAGAAGGAACCATTTGGAAGTGCTTGGATTCCAAGGAAGCATCTAATCCATTCTGTGTGTCTGTTCTTAGTTAGGAAAAGTAGTCATATAGTCTTTAACTTGTTGTTCTAGATTAGCACCTGTCTAGGTAAGCGTGTTTTATCCGTAATTCACAATTCTTTCCAACACCTCCCACTCAGTTAAACAAATTAAGATCTAGCTTATTCTTGACAAGTGCGGAAATGAATACTTGAAACAAGTGTAATTTTTTTAACTGTTTAAGTGCTTTGAGAACATTTTTTTTCGCTGATATTACGCATGTGCAACGAACATAAAGTGTAGAAAATAAGCATCAACACATAACAAAAAATGTAATAAAGGAGTTCACCCGAATATCATGGGATACATATCCTTGAGCCTATGTCAACTAACTTGGCTCTTTGGGATTGTTAGGGTCCTATAATAATAGGGTTCATAATTTTGGAATTGACTATGATTAGTCTTGTAAATATGCACATACCTTTCTTTCTGCAAGTTGTTTTCCCATATTTGAAAATAATAAAAAATGAAAAGAGGGTAAAAGTCCTAAAAGAAATATCAAAGGACATGAGAAGAAAAGATCAAAAAGAATAAAAATGGACCACAAAATAAAAAAGAGATAAGAATAAAAAATGAAAGTCAGCAATTCAAAATGCCACTACTATTTATTTTTACTGCAAAATAAATGATTATGTGCAGCTTGTCCAAATTGCCATAATCCATGATGAGTTAAATAGTTTAATCTTAACTTTTCATACTTTAAATTTCATGTTTTAGAAGGAGAATAAATATATGTCAAATAGTTTAAACTTGACAAATCAGTGGAATGGTTAGAGAATAAATGAGGAGTTCAATAGTTTAATCTGAGCCTTAAGATGAAATAAGGCTAGAATTAGATGTTTTAATACTTTTAAAAGAAAAAAATGGATTTAGGGTTGCAAGATTAAATGCACCCTTGTAAATGAAGTAAAAAATGTTTGAACAATGATGGGTCGGCAGAAAGCAGTTGTGCAAGGCATGTAATAAAACATCATCTAGAAAATTACTAATTTCCCCCTCCCCCACAATGTTATAGTATTCAAAACCTTTAGTTAAAGAGGCTTAGAGCATTTCTTTGACTTCTATTGGGACCAAACCCAAGGCTTGATGACTGATTGGTAAAATTATTGGATTCTCTTCATAAAAAAATTCCATTTCCTCAACATATTCACCCTTTACCAAAATACAATCCCTTTTCCTAAGTAAAACACCTTTTTTTCTTAGAGAAAGTAAAACACCCCCCTTTAATTAATTTCATCTCATCCAAAAATACTCAAAAAACCCATAAAATAGAATTTATCCTAAGTGTAAGTGTAAACATTTAAATGGTTCAATAATTGTGCTAAATTTTTTTATGTTACACTTAGTTTATTTTTGTGTATTCCGCTCTTTCATTTACATATTAACTCTAATATAATGTATTAAATCCTTTTAAAAATACCCCTTCTCGTATATATATTAATTCCTTTATTATAGGTATCCCAAAACCCATTATTTTAAAGTTTAACCTATGATCTAAATACCCATGTGATACATATCCCTCAATTCCCATAGGTTAAATTATATTACACACACACACACACACACACACACACACACACACACACACACACACACACACACACACACACATATATATACCCCACCTATCCCCAAAGGTTACAAAATGTTATATATAATAACCCACCCCTTGCCAATACACATGAAAATCATTCATTTACTATGTAAAACCATATTACACATATCTTGCTTATTACATTGAATTATACGTTAAAAACTATGTTTTAAACGTATTATTTACACCCCACATATTATAATAATACATTGGTTTTACATTTAAAACTATGTTTTAAACATTAAAAATAACCCCGCCGCATAATAAAAGCCCGAGCCCAACGCCCTCATTCGCCGAGCAACTTCCTTAGTCAATCTCCACCGTTCGCGCATCTATTCCCAGATCTGACGACCTAGATGCGATATCACATTTCTTAAAGTGCGATCATTAAACATTTTCAAATTTGTGAAATGGGCAGTTTTGTTTCCTTATCTCTCCTCCACTCGGCGCTTTATTACTGGATCACATTCGATCCAAAGAAACTACTTACCACCTTGAGCCCATGCGATAACCACTTTTGGTTTTCTCCTTCACGTGCCAAAAAAAATCCTTCCTCTGATTTAAATCGCATTCAATACTGATCTTGTTTAACCTAAAAACCTTATAAAAACTTCATAAATGCACAGTTAAAACACTTTCTTTATTCTCTGTCCATGCTTAAGCTTTCTTGACTAAAAAACACTCTTTGTACACCATTTTTTCACCCAAGGAACTAGAGAAGCCATTGAAATTGCTGCCAAGACCATTGAAGCTTCCAGTTGGCTTCCAAAAGACTTCATCGTCTATCAGAAATCTTTCCGACGCATCAGAAACCTTTTCAAGACCAAATACCTGCACAAACAGGTATTATTCGAAGAAAAAAACTTTCTTATCATTTTAAAAAAAGGTTTTCTGAGAAATTCGAACCTAGTGAATCCTATTTTTCGCATAGAAATTCCTATTTTTCCTGAAAAGAACGAATTCGCTGTAAAAACTATGATAAAACCCCAGGATTGATACTATATTTGTTTTTTTAAAGAAAAATTGAATATATTTAGCCTTTGTAGACGTTAAAATGACTTCTAATCTATCCAGAAACCCTTTGTAAATAATCCTAATATTTCTGTGCCTGATTTGAATAATTTTTTAGTCCAGTTATCCAAAAAAGCAGAGAAACCCTTGTTTACCATTTCCTGAACCTGAAAAGAGTCTGACGGTTAGTTTGTAACCAAATTGAAAGGTTTAAACCAAAAATAAAGCCAGTTTGTGCCTATTTCTATTCAAGAAACCTCCGTTAAAGACAAAACTACCTTCTATAAACAATTTAAGCTTATAGAACGGTACAAAAATTCTAAATACAGAGTTTCAAACATCTAGAATGTCTAAAATGTCAAAATCAAACTCAGAAATGACTTCCAAAACCACTATTGTTGCAAACCCTCTACAACCTCCTGTTTTAGATGTGGAACATACACCCTTAGCTAATGTGGATTACAAGATAGATGATACAGTGATAGAATTTAATCTTTTAGAATTCCACTACTGGAGTCTTGAAAAATCATTAGATCAAGGAGATGAAGTTAAAATTTGGGAGTCTAATCTACCCAAGTATGTAGTTCCACATACTCATCAGTGTCCAGAAGTCATTAGGATGTATCAATCCTATTATTCACTTGAACAAAGAGCCATGGTTAATGCTAATAAAGACATATTGTTTACCATTTCTGTAGAGTCTATTAACATAATGCTTCAGCTCAAACAAGTTCCCAATGTAGCTCAAACAAGTTCCCAATGTAGTTCCCTTATCCATAGAAGCACTCACAAAGCCTTACATTAGTCTATATTTTCCTAAAAGGTTTGAAATCTTCCAAAATTTCATGCCTGCCTATGTTGAAATCCCAAAACTAAACCCTCCTTATTCTACTTCCAAATTTCCTGAAGGGTCAAGGCATGTCATCTCTATGTTATTCTTCATCCTAGGTTATTTTACTGATGAGCATACAAATGAGTCAATTCTAGCTTTCCTATCCACTTTTGTACCAGGTCAACTTCCTTATGTTATCTACAATTACGCTGAATACATAGCTGATAATATCCATGATCAGCTTGTGAAATTGGCCATTGAAGTAGTCTTCAGATATTAATCCTTCCTCTTTCACATGTTCATATATTTTCAAGAAGACAAATTCCCAATAAATCTTTAGAAATTGGATGTAGAAAGGAATCATATATCAGTCATCTTTTGGACATCTTTAATTAGGAAAGAATCAACAGAATTCACTTACGTGGATTTTATTGACTATTTTGTTCATCCATTGATAAACATGTTGACATACAGTGTACAACCAAGAATCAATGACGAGATAAAGAAAATATTACAACTGTCAGAACAAAGTAAAACTGGAGATTGGTACTTATATGAGACCATACAGAGATCATATTTTTTGGGTCAAATCTTTTACCCTATTAACTACCTAAGTATGTGCCAATGAGAGTGTTTGCCTTAGAGTACATCAGGAAAATACTAAATTTAGATTCTATCAACTTCTTAGTTGCCAAAAAGAAGACTCAATTCAAGTTGAAGAATCAGGTAGGACCCTTCATTTTCAATCACAAAGATGCAGGTACAGAAGCAGAAAAAAGTTGTTGGAATACAAATTTGAAGAAATCTTCTTATGGAATTATGATCCTCAGGGAATACTCAACAAAATGAGGGTAAAATGAAAATTCAGCCCTTATATCCATGATAAAAGGCTTGAGATTGAACAATTTGTTAATAAAACAGAATGGCTAGAAAATACCTTGATAGAAGCAGTTAAATAGGGTGATACTAGTCACACCTTGAAAACTGTGAATCAAGAAGATAAAGCTACTAAAAGAGTAAGAGAAGAAGGTACCTACACTGCTAAAATAACAATAGATACTAGGTTTAATCTTAGATATAATAAAAAGCCTAAGCTCAATCCAGTTGATAAAGAAAAAGAGACCATAGAAGTGGAAGATACAGATGTTCCAGAGACAAACACAAATGCTGCTACAGTCATTATAAATGAGCAGGAAAAGGAAAATTCAAACACACAGGTAATTGAGAAGGAGAAAAATATGGAAGCATCCTCCTCACAGCTGATAGAGGATAAAGATATTGACATCTAAGAAAAATATAAGCAGATAAAAGCCAAGAATGAAGAAATAAAAAATGAGATTTATTCCCAGTATTTACAACAAACTCTAGGAATCTAGAATAGACTTTTGTCAACTTTGATTATTCAAAATAGAAATTGATTATGTCAGTGCTTCAACCAACAGTCAAGACACCCAAAACAGTGGCAAATTAAAAAAAATTTGACCTTGAAGTGCCTGCAGAAAGTATCCATGCATTAGATCAAATTGAGTTTCACAGACAAAATTCTGAGATGCTTTATTCTACCATGAATACAAAGGCAATGAGTGCCCAAAATCTCTAGAACAGAGTAATAAATATGAGA
This sequence comes from Pinus albicaulis, assembly GCA_034641835.2. Taxonomy (NCBI): domain Eukaryota; kingdom Viridiplantae; phylum Streptophyta; class Pinopsida; order Pinales; family Pinaceae; genus Pinus; species Pinus albicaulis. Next base: position 1,435,564,782 of record CM076584.1, read on the forward strand.
GATCAAATGAAAGTTGAAAAGTCTTCCTCATATGCTAAAGACCTTAGAATTAAATCTTTAGAACAATTGGTAATTCAAGTAGGGTATGACCCTGCCAATGTGAAAGTTGCAAAAGAATTGGTGAAGAAAACAAATGCTGATATTGCAGCACTTAGAAAAAAAATAAAGCTTCCACCAAAAAAAAATCCACAAGCCAAGGAAATTGTGCAAGAGGTAAGCCAAAAATATGATATGATGAACTTGATTTTACAATTAACAACACAGATTAAAGAGATGGAAATCCAAATGGACAAGCTTGTCCATGAAAGATAAACTAAAAAAGCACAAGAAGTTCCTACAATAATTCCCATGGCAACTACAGCTGTCCCTTCAACACTGGCAGAAGAGTTGGCACCAAAAGCCCCATTGGCAACAGTTGTTTCAGTAAAATATTCTACTACCTCAACTACAAAATCATCTACATCCATAGTACATCCAATAGATGAAGCTAGCAAGCTCATCAAAGCCATGGAGGAAATGTCACTTCAAACCAATGAAATCAATAGGTTGAAGAAAATGATTGAAAATATGGAAGACACTAAGAAGTTGGCCCAAATTAATGCCAAAACTCAGGAACAAAGGGTTAACAAGTTGAATGTTGAGTTGAAGAATTTACAAAAAGATTTAACCTTGAAAGAACCCATGTCCTATGTGAAAAATCAACTATGGACCAAAATCATTGAATCCATCAAGGATGTTTGGCCATCAATACAGGTAATTTATGAGAAAAAGGATTTAATAATGGCAGCTCAAGAGGAGATTCAAAAAACAAAGGATGAACTAGGTGCCAAATCTGAAGAGGCCCTAGAAATAATCAAATTTCTCAGCAGTAATGTTATCACAAAATCTGACCCTAATAAGCTGCTCATCAAGTAGAATATGAGTAACTCTTTCAAACCAATATTTTAGCTGAGGCTTAGCCTCCTCAGCCTGAGAGGGCTCTCTCAAGGGTTAATGATATAAGATATATATAGATGGCTAAGTTTGTGGTTTGTGATTTTTTGTGTTTATAGGTTGAAAGATGAAGGCTTACTACCATTGGGCTATGGAGTCAACAAGTCAGTAGATTCATTGGAAAGATATCTTGACATGGAAGCTGAGACAAATAGGGTTTTTAACAAAGACAATTCACTAAATAACATAGGCCAAAATAGTCATTCCATTACTAAAGGAAGTCAGAGCATAGGGTTATGAATTCTGAGTAATAGTATGGAAATCTACTGCTAGTGTTTCAAGGGTAGTTTACTCACAAGATTCATAAAAACACAGTCATATCATTACTAAAGGAAGTCAGAGCATAGGATTATGAATTCTGAGTAATAGCAATGAGATCTACTGCTAAAAACAATAATTCCATTACTAAAGGAAGTCAGAGCATATGATTATGAATTCTGAGTAATAGCAATGAAATCTAGTGTTAGTGGTTCAAAGGTAGTTTACTTACAAGAAACAGGAAAAACACAGTCATCCCATTTCTAACGGAAGTTAGACCACATGGTTTTGAATTTTGAGTAATAGTAATAAGATCTACTGCAAGTAATTTAAAGTAACATATAGATCAAAAAAACATTAAACCCCATGAGAAACTCAGATCTGTAAAGAAGAAAAAACCTCTTTGTATTACTGATTATAGTCCATAACATAAAGCAGCAACTGGGCCAAAAAGTCTCCAACCCATATGAATTCGACCTAATTCTTTATATAGAGCATTCAAAATCTTGGATTCCATGATCCATCATTAGGAGAATTTGAATTCTATCCTTGACACCTATTCTATTCATCAAACAAACTATTAATTATAAGCTGACAACTAACTGTCTTTTAGGAATCCTAATACATATTGGAGTGAAACTCCTAAACATGTTTGAAAAAAAACTTATCTAAACCTTTAATGCTTCCTTTGACAGCTTCAACCTCATGAGGTCGAATTTGGATGATGCCTTTAGTCTTGTTATAAGCCCTGTTGATTCATGACCCAATTGTCCTAAAAACCAGGAGTCAAAGTTCCTGCTTTTTAGCCCCTTAACCTTCATGCTTATCTTCGAGCAACTTTGCTGGCTTTGATGACTGTTTCATATATGTGGCATGTGTTAAATTTGCATTAAAACTTCAATATTCCACCTGTGAAAAAATAAATCCTCGAAAAAATGGAAAAGGAGATGAAATCTGATTGCACTATGAAAATACTCTATTTTCGTAGCGCAAATTTTATAGCATTGTAAAATATTCCTTTAAACCATTATTTCTTCTGTTCTACAATATGAATCTTCATCTATGATCCTCATATATCTATGAGCAACATCAAAATTTGAAACTCAATAGACCTTACCACCAAAATACATATATAAAGTGCTAAAAGGTCACTTCCAGCAGTTTCGTAGCACGCTACGAAAATGATGTGTATGCTCTTTTTTAACACAGTCTTAAAAAATTTAAAGTTTGGGGATTCTGAAAATTTCATAGGGATTGGTATGATCACCAAAAATCAAAACAACTTAACTTTATAAGATGTTATTCTTCAAAAATGATCTTCTTCTTAATATCAAAACTGATTTAAGATTTATCTTTTACTGCACTTTTTCTTCTGAAAAATAGATGTTGAGAGAGAGATTTTATGTTCTCACCCATAATTTATTTTGAAAACATGAAGGAGGATGTTGTATACCATTATGTCTTGAACAAAAACCTCTCTTCATTTTTTGAAATACCTCTCCTACTGCCCATAAACTGTCTTTGAACAACCTGTGGAAAATTGAAAAATTCTGATTTCTGAAACTATGGCTTCAAAGATAGCCTTTTATCTCCCAACTGGTAACACTTGTGAGAAAAGTGAGATAGGTTATTGTAGAGGGAACGTTTATGAATATAAACCTCCTTTATAATTTCAAAATACCATTTCTGGTGGCCAGAAAATGATCTTGAAGTGAACTACTAAAACCAGAAAGCAGAGTTTTTCTCTCAATGACTTTCAGCAGTTTCGTAGCGCAAGTTGAGTCATCAATTTATCCCACCTCATAATGAATTCAACGAAACTGAGAGAGGTTTTTGTATTTAAGTATTCTAGGAATAAAAACCTCTTTTAGTTTTCAAAAAGAAGTTTTCAGTTGCTCAGGAAACCCCTTGGAAGTTGACTATTAAAAACAGAAAAACAGGGTTTTTGCCTCATAGTGCGCTACGAAAACAACTTGTTTTCGTAGTGCAAATCACCTTTTTTGAACTAGTTGCACTAAGAAAATGTAGATTCCTGTACGATTGCAAAAATTTAACCCAAAAATTCATGGCATGACCCCTGAATGAAAAATATGACCTATTTTACCATGAAGTGAACCTAAAGGACTTTATTTGAAAATGAAAACTGACCTTTTAAAACTTCTAAATGGATGATGGGATTTTTAAACCATGGAATAAGACTTATAAAATTTATTTGGAAATGAAATATGACATTTTTGAGACTCAAAGCCTATCACTTACCCTTTCAATCATGAAATTACTTAAAACCTATCTAATACCTCCTTAAAATCATGACCAAAAACAAAGTTGACACAATGATGTTTTGAAAATTTTTGGGTGATAACAGTGGCTCCACTTGGGATAGTGTGCCCCTGTGGTACACTAAGAACCAATAGCTCCAGTGTTGCTATCCATCCTTTAGAATAAAACTCTGAAATTTTTCTAAGCTCCTCCTCAAGCTCTAATCGCCTTCACCTCGGGCTCAAGCTTGATGATCACTGCAGAAGAAAAAAATCTGTACCTACTGAAAAGATGCTCAGTCAACTTTGAGCTTATTCACATACTCCTATCTACCCTATCAGCTGCAATCTCCATTTTTAACTAAAGGATCATGAAACTTCCAATGAAGCCAATCATTGATCTGATCTAACACTTGAATCTCTTGACTGTGCTTGAACCAAAAATAAACATGATACTGAAACAACCGAGGCAACATGAGATGTAACTGATCTTCAAGATGAAAATATAATTTTAAATTTGAACAGTAAAAGAAGACAAGATTAGTTTGATGGTTCTCATAACATTCTGGCTGTTCAAACTGATCTTCAAAAACAGTGTATTCTTCCTCAATCTCAAAAGAGAAAGGAAGCAACACCCTCTCTTTGTGTTCTGCCATAGAAATATTTTGAAAAGAATGATCATGATCATGAAGACTATATGATTGAATTTGTCCTTGTAAACCTTCAATGTCTTTCTCAATGTTCTTAGCAACTTCATCCAAAAATTTAATCTTATCTTTTGCCTTGCACTCAAATGATTTTAGATAAGAAGACAAGGACAAAGAAAAATTTTCATCTATTTCTTCATTAATATGATCATCATTCCATTGGTTGAAACCTTGAATTGAAGGAGAGTTTTCCACCAACTCTGTTCTGTCTATCCATTCCTTCAAAAACATAAGACAAAAGTCTGCAAATGACTTAATAGTTATGACAGGAAAACTTTCAATCCACTGTTTACATTTCCCTTGAAATGAATCATAGAACAACATAATGCAAACATCTTCATGTTTGACTCTAAGAAGCTCAGTAAAATCACAGAAATCTGATATATGCTTCAAAGTCAAACTCAAATATTCTCCATTGAATTTTGGACCTTTCCTTAAAAAATATGTATCCTTGGGAAAATGATTTGGGAAACCATGAATTCCTAAAAAATTTATACATGCATACCTTGAAACAGGAATGGAAACATCTAAGTTCTTCATAAGTCCAGTGGAATCACCATGAATCTATGAATTTTGAATTCTTCAACAATGGAGTCGCCAAGGTAGTTCTGCAGCCTCGAAAAGATTCTTGAGCTCCTGCTACCTTCAAGATTTCAGCTTCATGATTTTCGGGAGATGTATATCTTTAGACTCCCAGCATATGCACAAAAATGTTATCACAAAATCTGACCCTGATAGGCTTCTCATCAAGTAGACTGTGAGTAACTATTTCAAACCAATCTTTTAGCTGAGGCTTAGCCTCCTCAGCCTGAGAGGGCTCTCTCAAGGGTTAATGATATAAGATATATATAGATGGCTAAGTTTGTGGTTTGTGATTTTTTGTGTTTATAGGTTGAAAGATGAAGGCTTACTACCATTGGGCTATGGAGTCAACAAGTCAGTAGATTCAGTGGAAAGATATCTTGACATGGAAGCTGAGACAAATAGGGTTTTTAACAAAGACAATTTACTAAATAACATAGGCCAAAATAGTCATTCCATTACTAAAGGAAGTCAGAGCATAGGGTTATGAATTCTGAGTAATAGTATGGAAATCTACTGCTAGTGTTTCAAGGATAGTTTACTCACAAGATTTAAAAAAACACAGTCATCTCATTACTAAAGGAAGTCAGAGCATAGGATTATGAATTATGAGTAATAGCAATGAGATCTATTTCTAAAAACAACAATTCCATTACTAAAGGAAGTCAGAGCATATGATTATGAATTCTGAGTAATAGAAATGAAATCTAGTGCTAGTGGTTCAAAGGTAGTTTACTGACAAGATACAGGAAAAACACAGTCATCCCATTTCTAAAGGAAGTCAGAGCACATGGCTGTGAATTCTGAGTAATAGTAATAAGATCTACTACAATTAATTTAAAGTAACATATAGAGAAAGAAAACATTAAACCCCATGAGAAACTCAGATCTGTCAATAAGAAAAAACCTCTCTGTATTACTGATTATAGTCCATAACATAAAGCAGTAGTTGGGCCAAAAAGTCTCCAACCCAGATGAATTCGACCTAATGATTTATATAGAGCATTTACAATCTTGGATTCCATGATCCATCATTAGGAGAATTTGAATTCTATCCTTGACACCTATTATATTCATCAAACAAACTATTAATTACAAGCTGACAACTAATTGTGTTTTAGGAGTCCTAATACAAATAGGAGTGAAACTCCTAAACATGTTTGAAAACAAACTTATCTAAACCTTTAATGATTCCTTTGACAGCTTCAACCTCATGAGGTCGAATTTGGATGATGCCTTTAGTCTTGTTATAAACCCTGCTGATTCATGACCCAATTGTCCTAAAAACCAGGAGACAAAGTTCCTGCTTTTTAGCCCCTTAACCTTCATGCTTATCTTTGAGCAGCTTTACTGGCCTTGATGACTATTTCATATATGTGGCATGTGCTAAATTTTCATTAAAAATTCAATCTTCCACCTGTGCAAAAATAAATCTTCGAAAAAATGGAAACGGAGATGAAATCTGACTGTGCTACGAAAATAGTCTGTTTTCGTAGCACATATTTTATAGCACTATAAAATATTCCTTTAAACCATTCTTTCTTCTATTCTAAAATCTGAATCTTCATCTATGATCCTTATCTGTTTACTAACAACATTAAAACTTGAAACTCAATAGACCTTACCACAAAAATACATATATAGAGTGCTAAAAGTTCACTTTCAGCAATTTCATAGTGTGCTACGAAACTACTGTGTATGCTCTTTTTTAACACAGTCTTCAAAAATTTAAAGTTTCGGGATTCTCAAAATTTCATAAGGACTGGTATGATCACGAAAAATCAAAACAACTTAACTTTCTAAGATGTTCTTCTTCAAAAATGATCTTCTTCCTAATATCAAAACTGATTTAAGATTTATCTTTTACTGCACTTTTTCATCTAAAAAATAGATGTTGAGACAGAGATTTTATATTCTCACACTTAATTTCTCCCTCTTTCGAATGAATCCTGTTTTCTCCTTCCTTATCTAGATTAACGAATCCTTGATTGCTCTTTATCCCGATCGAACCACTTCACCAATTAGCCTTCCAAGATCTTCAATGACTTGTCTATCTTGCCTTGAAAATATTTCACTTTTTAGCCTTGATCCTAGTCTTGTCTGCTTGATATTTGACTCTTTTTCCCAATGGACAGACAGATCTATCACTATTCATCTCATTATGTGATTTTTTCTCACCAAACCAAACCAAAACCAATTTTCACATCATAACTAGCCTAATATCATATAATTAAAACAAAGTTAAATCTTATAGAGAGAGCCCTCTCTGAACCCTAGGAAGGATAGATCCTAGAGTTTAAAATTTGGTATGTGGTTACCTCTAATGTTTTTAGACCTATAAATGAAAATCTCACAACTTTGAGAATTATTAGAGTGATAACATACTAGCGACCATAATGGGGAGCTAACCAATCCTCAATCTTAAAATAGATCTTAAAGGGAATTGTTTTCATCATCCTTTCACCTTAAGACTGTTTTATATGTTGTGAGTATAAAAAATGTAATTCTGGCTTCTAGAAAAATCTACTATACCAGGTCAAACCCGGATCCTAAACCTACTGTTATAGTAGACAATTCGGACAAAATTGGAAAAAGAATAAACAAGCATAAGATTTAGGTAACAAAATTTCCTTATTTAGATCAAATTCTCTTCCAAAACAATTGACAAGTATACAAGACATAGATTTTGACTTAAATTTTGAACATTCTTTATTCATAAACAAATCAGAGAGTGATTTAAACAACACTGTTATAGATCCTAAATTTATTTCATCTCTTGAAATTAAACAGGAAATTGTTTCAATAGATTCCGAATCAATTTTTTTTGAGATTTATGACAAACTTGATTAGTTAAATGCTACTGTACTTAAGGAAATAGATGAAGCTCTTTTTCAGCATTTAGTTGAATTAGTTGCCTTATCAGCATATGCATGTAAGCCATCTACTTCTTAGTTAGATACCCATCTTTTAGAATTTGTGGGTTCATCTCTTTATACCACTACATCATCTATAATTTCCAACACAATTCAATCTACAAATCCATTTATCCTAGCCCTTCCAACCTAGAATACTATTTCCATCTTCCTCCACCTCAAATCCATCCATTAGTTTATCTTCTACAATTTCAAACACATCATTCTAATTTCCAAGTAGTTCTTCATATATCCTAGTTTCATTTTCTAGCACCCCAACTTCACCCTTTAGTTCATCCACCCCATTTTCTAGTATATCATCTTATATTCCAATTTCATTAGCCTCTTCATTAGCCTCATCATCCAACACTTCTAGTTCAGCCCCAAGCACTTCCAATCTACCTCTTAGCCAAGCTATAATTCAAGCCATGGCTATTAGGTATGCTCCCTTGGTCCTTACAGCTTAGTTACATGAAATGCCTTAGGTTTACCAGAGTAAAATACCTCAATTTGATGCTACCACACATTACACTACCCAAAAACACATTAATAGGATGACCGATTATTTTGAGCTTCATGAAATAGATGATTTTGATGTACAAATGAGACTCTTTTCTTAGACATTAACAGGGGAAGTCAAAAAATGGTTTGAAGGTCTTAATATTGGTAGTATAGATGATTTAGAAGTATTTCATAGATTATTTTTGAATAAATGGGAAAAGAAGAAAAATCCACTTCAAATATTATCTGAATTTGATGCAATGAAAAGAGCTCCTAATGAAACAGTACAAGACTACTGCACTAGGTACAACAATGTTTATAATTCAATTCCAGCTAATCTAAAAAACACTCCAGACTTTGTCTTACTCAAATTCCCTTATGGATTTGATACAGACATGGCATATCAATTAAGAGAGAGAAATGCTAACACTTTAGAAAGAATGCAAACAAATGCTGTTAGTGTAGAAGTAAATATTTTGGCTAGAAAAGCTAGATTAAGGAATGAGAGGAGAGTAACCATAAAAGAAGAGACCTCTAGTTCAGATGGAAAAATAGATTAATTAGCTAAAAATTTAGAGATAATGCTGGATAAATCAGACAATATAGAAAGAATACCACAATGGGATAACCAACAACAAATTAGAAATCCCAACTTCAGGAAAAATACGAACACAGGAAAATCCAAAGAATCAGCTCCTGATCAGACAATAAGACCTCCATTTCAAGAGAACTATGCTGAAAGTTCTCAACAAAATGATGATGATGAAGACACCATAAATCTAATGGGTATAAGTGATGATAACACTATCTTTCTCACGTAAGAATATCAAGAGTTATTTGAAATGAAACAAATTCAATTAGATTCAGGTGAATCATTTGATTACAAACAAGGTTATGATTTTTCTATAAATGAAGTACATAAACAATATAACCTTAGAAGTAAGAAGAACATTGAGTCTTCTACTAAGAAATTTGCACAAACACAGAATAAGAAAATAGTAGAAGTTCCCACTACCAAAGTTCTGCAAATTCTCCCTAGGGAAAACAAGCAAAACTCTAACTCATCCCAAAAAATTTCCAGCCCTAAAATTTCACCCAGTCCCAAGATTGTTGATATAACAGATGAGGCTGTCCCAACATCAATAGATTCAAAAAAATCTTCTGTTGTAAAAACACCTAATTCCGCTAAAACAACAATTTTAGATTCTACAACATCCACTGCTGATACAAAATTAGCAGATCCAAAAGATGCCATTGCTAAACTTAGCTTCTGATAATTCAAAATTTGAAAAAACATCTACCGCTTCTCAAACCATTCTTGAAAAAAAAAAAGAGAGCAGTAAGACACAAGAAACTCAAACAGAAAATGAAAAGATAACTATAGAAAAAGAATATAAACCTACTCAAATTACAATTACTAAAGAAAAGTTAATTCAGCTTAGTAAATCACAAACCTCATTCAATATACAAGCTGAAATTGCAAAATTAAAAATACCAATTTCTTTGACAGAATTGGTAAAACATGATTTGTGAAAAACAACTATCGCTGAAACCCTAAACATGAATGATGGAGAAGACTCAGTAAACTTAAATGATGATCAACCAGAGTTAATTTTTGGTCCTGATGTTAATGGAAAACACCAAGATGGAGAAATTCCACTGTTTTACATTAGCTTAACTGTTCATGACTAGATATTACACAATGCAATGTTAAGATTCAGGAGATTCACATAATCTAATGCCAAAAGAAATAATGGAAACCCTGAACTTAGATATCATTAGGCCTTACAAATATCTCTTTTCATTTGATTCAAGAAAAGTGAAATGTTTAGGTTTAATTAAAGATTTTTGTGTCACATTAGTTCAATATCCTGGTAAAAGTATACTCATGGACATTGTAGTACCTGATATCCCACCCAAAAATGGAATGCCATGATCTCGCTCATGGGGAGAAAAATTACAGGGATCTCTACAGTTGGATATGTCATTTGCTACCATATCAGTTTTTGACCAACCTAAGAAACTTTATAAGGAAACATTGATGAAACATATGGCGAGTAGTGCAAAAACATCAATAAATTACCCAATTTACACTACAACTACTGACCTAGATTCATTTATCTTATGAAACTTTGAAACTGATAATGAAAAAAAAAAAGAACTAAAAGACAAAAAGAAAACACCAGGCAGTGAAAATATATTTCATGAATCATTATGGAATTTAGATTTTGATGGTTCAGTAAATAAACTAGGACTAGGAGCAGGATTTTGGATAACTAATATGGAAAATAATCATGCAGAAGGCCATGATTTCAGACTTAAGTTCAAATGTACCAATAACATGGCTGAATATGAAGCTCTCATTTTAGGACTACAGATTATTAGAAATTTAGGAGGTAAGAGAGTATAAATAATGGGAGATTAAGAGTTGATTGTAAAACAAATAAATGGAGAATATTTTGTTTACAATCCTAGATTAGGCCGATATAGAGAAACTTTGTTAGATTTGATAGATGAACTGTTGGAATGTAATTTTTCTGCAATTCCAAGAAAACATAACATATAGGATCACTCCCTAGCAACTTTTTCTAGTACGTGTAATCTTCCATTTCAGCCCAATAATAAGTATACTGCAGAAGTAAAACACAGACCAATAATTCCAGATAACCTCAAATATTGGCAAATTTTCTCACAAGGTCAACAGATTTACCATTTTATGAACAATGAAGGTGAATTTCAGAATTGTAAAATAGATACAGATTGTACAATAGATTAGAATTTAGATAGTAAAATTGATTTGAATAACATAGATGTAAATAAATTAAAGTTTGAAAAAACTACTAAATTCAATCAAATAGACATAGATAACTTAGAAAAAATAGAAATTGAAGAGATAGTTGATGATGAATCTAATATTTTGAACTTGAAAGTTAAGTTTTTACCAAAAGTCTTAACTCCTTTAGAAGATTTATTTGACTCAAATGATGTTGCAAGAAAACCCAAAATGGAGCCACTTAGATCTAATATTGAGGAATTTAATATAGGCAAAGTGTTAAAACCTAAGATGATTAAACTTTCCAAAGCTTTACCTCAGCAAGAAAAAGAAAAATATATTGCTCTTTTCAAGGAATTTTAGGATGTTTTTGTGTGGAGTTATGAGGATTTAAAATCCTATGACACTAATATAATACAACATAAAATCCCTATAAAAGAATACCCAAAGCCTTTTAAACAAAATTTAAGAAGGATCAATCCTGTTTTGACACCTTTAATTGAGAAAGAGGTAAAAAGAATGTATGAGGCCCAAATAATTGCACCAATAAGATATTTTGATTGGGTTTCTAATCTAGTTCCCACAAGGGAAAAGATAAGAGAAATTAGATTTTGTGTTGACTTTAGGAATCTAAACAAAGTATCCTTAAAAGATAATTATCCTTTACCAAAGATGGATCACATTTTACAAAGGGTAGTTGGATCTTCTAGGATTTCACTTTTAGATGGATTTTCAGGATACAACCAAATTTTAGTCCAACTAGAGGATCAAGCCAAAACAACTTTTACTACTCCTTGGGGCACTTTTATATATGTAAAAATTCCTTTTGGTTTAATGAATTATGGGCTACTTTTCAAAGAGCTATGGATATAGCCTTTGCAAAGGAAATTCATGAATTCTTAGTAATTTAGTTAGATGACATTACTGTTTTCTCAAATACTGATTATGAACTCTAAGATCATCTCAGACAAGTCTTTCTTAAATGCAAGAAATTTGGCATCTCTCTAAACCCTAAGAAAACTTTTTTTGGATTAGAAGAAGGTAAGTTACTTGTACACATAATATCTAAAGAAGGAATAAGAATGGACCCTGCTATAATAGAGGCCATCCTTAACATTAGTCCTCCTAGGAACATTAAAGAGTTACAAGCTTTTCTAGGTAAAATTAATTTTCTTAGAAGATTTATCTCAAATTTAGCTGAAATAATCAAAGAGGTTAACAATATGCTTAAAAAGGACTCAACAAGCAATCTTTTGAATCAATTAAACAAGATTTAACCAAAACTCTAGTCCTTATAAGTCCTGATTTTAAGAAGGATTTTATTACCTTCTCTTTTGCTTCAGAACACATTATTGCTGTAGTTTTACTGCAGAAAAATGACCAGGGCTATAAGCAGCCCATAAATTTCTTTAGAAAAACACTAAGAGATGCCACTTTAAAGTACAATATCATGGAAAAACATGCCCTAGATTTGGTAAAGGCCATTAAATACTTTAGAGTGTACATTATTTATTCACACATTATTGCCTATGTCCCAAATGTAGTTGTAAAGTATATTCTAACACATAAGGATCCTGATGGTAAAAGAGGCAAGTGGATTGCCATAATTTTGGAATATTACATAGAAATAAAACCCACTAAACTTATAAAAGGTCAAGGTTTAGCGAAACTCATGGCTGAATAAAATTGTCACGCTTTAGACATAAATTTTATTGCCCAAGTAGATGATCAGGAAGAGATGGAAACTCTAGAGATCAGTGAAGCATTTTCAGACTCACCATGGTATGCAGATATCATATTTGTATTACTAAACTTACAAGATCCTCTTGGGTTATCAAGAACAAAAAATAGATTCTTAAAATTAAAGGCAGTAAGATTTTGTATATTAGACAATGTACTTTTTTGGAAAGATCATAGTGGAATTTTATTAATTTGTTTGCTATAATAAGAAGATGACAAATTTTTAGAAGAATTTCATGCAAGTGACTGGGGATGACACCTTTACTGGAAGAATACTGTAGAAAAAATCCTGAGAGTTATTTTTTACTGGCATAATTTGTTTGCAGATGTAAAAAGGTATGTGACCTCCTGTCACAAGTGTCAAATATTTGAGGGAAAAAAAATGCTGTTACCCGTGCCCTTAAAACCTATCTCAACAGAAATGCCATTTCAACAATGGGGTCTTGACTTCATTGGTGAAATTCACCCTCCATCATCAGCCAAAAATAAGTGGATTTTGACAGCCACTAATTATTTTACTAAGTGGATTGAAGCCATACCTTCTAGGCAAGCCACTGACACTGTCATTATCTCCTTTTTTAGAAAGCAACATACTTTCAAGATTTGGATGTCCTTAAAAGATTATCACTGACAATGCAGCTTCATTAAAATCTAAAAATATTATTGAATTTTTCCATAAATACCACATTACCCTAGGCCATTCTACTGCATATTACCCTCAAGGTAATGGCCTTGCTGAGTCTTCTAATAAGTGATCAGGAGATCAAGTCTCTTGTAGAAAAATGCTCAAAAATGAAGTTGCTAAGAATTGGTCTAAACCAAAACGATAGGAAAGAGCTCGCCAAAACGATCTTGTAGCCGCGAACGACACTCAAATCCATTACCGTATGGAGGAGATATTGCATTTTGAAATCGCCCAATAACCTTCATTTTTGAAAGGATTTTTTTTAATACTATGTGTTGGAATAATTTTATTTATTTTTATTAAGGTTTAATAAATTAATTAAATTATATAGTTTTTAATATTTTATATGGTTTAATTTAATCATATATTATATTAATTAATTATATGTTTTAATTAATTTTAAATTTTAATTAAAGCTATCTAAAAAAATTTAAATGTTTAACCATACCATATATTAAAACAAAATTCAAATGTGAAAAAGGTTTTAAAATTAGTTCTAAGGATATGGCATTCAACGTATGTTTTTAAAGGTTTAAGCCATATATTGTAAGTTTTAAAGGCACGTGGCCTTGTAATGTGTGTAAAGAGTGGTAGTTCAAACCATATGGAAGCCAAGTCTATTAACGATCAACGAAAACGGCGGGGTCTTGGTATACGTGGGTTTAAAAAAAAAAATGTTGTGGAATGGCGCGCATAAAGAAACGGTTGTATTAACATTAATTGTCACCGCTTAAACATGTGGCCACACACATTAATCTTAAGTGTTACCCCTCCAATTCGGCGGTAGTTTCAGCGGACCCTCTAATTTAGCACCGACCTCTATATTTGTCGGAGCTATCTGGCAGTTAGCCAGACTTAGCTGGAGGGAATCTAGGCAAACTTCAGTTAGCCATAACTTTGGCTAGGGAAGTCCTTTTGGGACGAATTTTTTTTTGATTTTGGGTGATTGGATCATTCTGGAGCTGTTGGGAGTGTTTTCAGAGCCATCAGGGCACTCTAACAGAGAATTTACCAGTGTTTTTGGTCGTGGAGCCACTAGGGCCTAAGGAAAGAAGAGTTGTTTTGGACTATCTTCATCCAATGGAGGTGTTTGTTTAGTCATTTTATACTGATTTGAGCCTTCTGAATCTTAATTTGCAATGTATTTTTCCATTTGAGGCTTCTATACATTTGTATTCACATTTTGAGCATTTAATCAAAAAGGGAAAAGCCTAATTAGAGGCTTTTGGACCCAGCGGAGGTAGCCCAAGAGAGGGGTGAACCGCTTAAACAATTATTTGCTGTCATACTGTATAATTTTGCTGCATATTTTCAGATTCTACTCCTTTAAATAGTAATTTTTTATAAGCAAACTTTTCCCAAGCAGGTTTAAACAGTGAACAAAACATATTAGTTCATCTTCAAACCATTATACTTCATTTGCAGAATATGTATACTTGCCTATTCACACATTAAAGCTGGATCAATGAATACTTTGCACTTAAAATAAATACTTTCATTGATCGGATCTCAGTGATTACATTTTATTTCTTTAGGCAGAGTCTGTAGAAGGGCCAGGTAGCCTCCGGATTCATCCTTTCTTTGAAAGGTGAAATATCCGGTGAATGCCCCTACAGTCAATCTCCATATGAGAAATACTTTGTTCTCACAATTTCAGATCAGGTTGGTATCAGAGCTCAAGGTTTTGCTTAAGAGTTTGTGAAATTTGTGCAAGTAAATTGTATTATTCTGCAAAATTTGATGCTTACTAGGCTGAAATTTCAAAGAGGGGAAGGTCAATTGGTTAGAGAGCAAGTTAATCTTCAACTAAGGAGGGCTAGAGTGCCATTACATCCACCTTCAATTTCATCCTCATTAGCCTTAGAATCAGCCACAAACATGTCTTCCAGAGAAGGAGAAGTACATGAGGAAATGGATCCCAAGGAAGAAGAAAGAGTCTTTAGAAAAGCTTTCTTGGACTTGACTGAGATGGTTAGGATCCTATACCAGGAGAGAAATGATAGGATTGCTGGAGAAGGGTCTAGAAACCAAAGAGAAGAAGGATATTCTTCAGGAGGGAAGAAAGGCAAAGATGAGTCTAAGAAAGGGAATGGAGGAAATGGTGATCCTTCATCTCCATCATCATCCTCATCCTCCACATCATCCTCTTCAACTTCTGAAAATCAGTCACAAAAAACAAAAACATCTCTTAAAAATCCTTTGTTAAAGCTTGATGTAAAGTTTGAGTTGCCGATGTTTAATGGTGACGTGAATGCAGAAAAATTGGATAACTGGATTAGACAGCTGGAAGTCTATCTAAGAATTCAAAATTTGCATGATGATGACACAAAAATCCAATTAGCCTCTTTGAGAATGGATGGAGCAGCTTTGGTTTGGTGGGAAGCCAAGACCAAGGAGGAAATTAAAAAGCATGGTAAGATAACTCTAACATGGAATGAGTTTATTACAGCTATTAAGAAACAATTTTATCCTCTTGCTCATATTCAAAAAGAAATTATGAATTGGCAAAATTTTAGGCAACTTAAAGGTCAAAATGTGTAAGATTATACCCAAGAGTTTAGAAGGAGAGCACTTATACTTGGAGTAGACTTACAAAGTCAAGACACCTTGTTGAAATACATAGGAGGTTTGCACAATTACCTGCAACATACTATTCTAATGTTCAATCCTACCAGCTTAGATGAAGTCTGTGTGCAGGCTACACATTTAGAAGCTAGAGGAAATAATATTTTTGATGAGGATAGTAATTTTAAAAACAAAGGAAAGAAAAGAGTTGCAAATTCAAGAAAAGACAAAGGAAAGTTATTTTGCAAGAACTGTTCTAAGACAAGTCATGATGAATATCATTGTTGGAAGCTTCATCCTGAACTGAAACCAGAAAAATACAAGAACAAAAACAAGACCAAAGAAAAGGAGAAAACTGTAGCAACAGTTGAGCAAGACTTAGGGTCAGACTCAGGAGATGAGACAAAAAGCATAGCCATGGTTTTAAAGAACATTAAGGGGAAAGAAGTGGTGCAAGACACAATTCCTAGTTCTAGCTCTTTGAATTGTCACAAAGACACTCATGAAGAAAAGAGGAGGATAGAGCTCTTCCATGTGAGGGTAATTTCAAAACATACCAAAATTGACACACTGTTTGATAGTGGGTCACAAGCGAATCTTATATCTGAAGACTTGGTCAAGCAGCTTAAAATTGAGACCATTCCACATCCGAAGCCTTATCCACTTGGATGGATATGCAAGGATGCCAATTTGCAAGTTTCAAGGAAGTGCATATTGCGCTTTGCAATAACTGCACACTTTATTGACACAGTTGAACTTGATGTGGTGCCGCTTGATATCTCAGGTATTGTTTTGGGAAGTCCTTATTTATTTGACAGGAGGGCCATCTTTCATCGCCATGAAAACAAGTATCACTTGTTCAAAGATGGTAAAGAGTACATTGTGAGAGCTCACAAGAAGAAGCTGGAATCTTCTTTACTACATGCAAGTCAATTGAAAAGACTGGTTAATGCAAGTCAAAGTCTAACTTTGTTGATGTTGAAATGACCAGATTTTGAGCATTCACCATTTTATGATGTTGCTAATAATTTGTCTCAGTTTGATAATAGTTTGTCTTTGAAAAAAGATGATGTTATGTTGCAAAAATTACCTTTTGGGTCAGCCAATGCAGAGAATGAAGTGTCAAAGCAAAGCAGTGCAAGCAAGAAGGACACACCATTCAGCATGGGAAAAAGTTAGTTTCAGATTGGTACAATTCGCCATGGGAACAGTTTGAAAGGTGAAAGTTATTTTAAGTCTTCTGGGAAGTTTGATCAATGTAGAAATTTTTTTTTTCTACAGATTATAATTGCTGTTCTGCAAATTTTAATCATTTGCATCATCACTCCGTCAATCTTAGCAATGGTCGATCAGTTGATTCCAGAGACAGATTATCTTTTTCTCAAAAGCTTCATTTGATGAAATCGGGTAGATTTCAGTTATTCAAGGGTGGAAGAGTGGAGAATCAGTCTCCACATCATCAGTTTCAGTAATCAGAGAGCTTTTGGGGTCCAAAAGATTCCCATTTGGGAGGTGTGATCAGGAGATCAAGTCTCTTGTAGAAAAATGCTCAAAAATGAAGTTGCTCAGAATTGTTCTGAACCAAAATGACAGGAAAGAGCTCGCCAAAACGATCCTGTAGCCACGAACGACACTAAAATCCGTTACCGTATGGAGGAGATATTGCATTTTGAAATCGCCCAATAACCTTCATTTTTGAAAGGAATTTTTTTTAATACTATGTGTTGGAATAATTTTATTTATTTTTATTAAGGTTTAATAAATTAATTAAATTATATAGTTTTTAATATTTTATATGGTTTGATTTAATCATATATTATATTAATTAATTATATGTTTTAATTAATTTTAAATTTTAATTAAACCTTACTAAAAAAATTTAAATGTTTAACCATACCATATATTAAAACAAAATTCAAATGTGAAAAAGGTTTTAAAATAAGTTCTAAGGATATGGCATTCAACGTATGTTTTTAAAGGTTTAAGCCATATATTGTAAGTTTTAAAGGCACGTGGCCTTGTAATGTGTGTAAAGAGTGGTAGTTCAAACCATATGGAAGCCAAGTCTATTAACGGTCAACGAAAACAGGGGGGTCTTGGTATACGTGGGTTTAAAAAAAAATGTGTTGTGGAATGGCGCGCATAAAGAAACGGTTGTATTAGCATTAATTGTCACCGCTTAAACATGTGGCCACACACATTAATCTTAAGTGTTACCCCTCCAATTCGGCTGCAGTTTCAGCGGACCCTCTAATTTAGCACCGACCTCCATATTTGTCGGAGCTATCTGGCAGTTAGCCAGACTTAGCTGGAGGGAATCTAGGCAAACTTCAGTTAGCCATAACTTTAGCTAGGGAAGTCCTTTTGGGACGAATTGTTTTTTGATTTTGGGTGATTGGATCATTCTAGAGCTGTTGGGAGTGTTTGCAGAGCCATCAGGGCGCTTTAACAGAGAATTTACCAGCGTTTTTTGTCATAGAGCCACTAGGGCCTAAGGAAAGAAGAGTTGTTTTGGACTATCTTCATCCAATGGAGGTGTTTGTTTAGTCATTTTATACTGATTTGAGCCTTCTGAATCTTAATTTGCAATGTATTTTTCCATTTGAGGCTTCTATACAGTTGTATTCACATTTTGAGCATTTAATCAAAGAGGAAAAAGCCTAATTAGAGGCTTTTGGACCCAGCGGAGGTAGCCCAAGAGAGGGGTGAACCGCTTAAACAATTATTTGTTGTCATACTGTATAATTTTGCTGCATATTTTCAGATTCTGCTCCTTTAAACAGTAAATTTTTATAAGCAAACTTTTCCCAAGCAGGTTTAAACAGTGAACAAAACTTATTAGTTCATCTTCAAACCATTATACTTCATTTGTAGAATATGTATACTTGCCTATTCACACATTAAAGCTGGATCAATGAATACTTTTCACTTAAAACAAATACTTTCATTGATCGGATCTCAGTGATTACATTTTATTTCTTTAGGCAGAGTCTGTAGAAGGGCCAGGTAGCCTCCGGATTCATCCTTTCTTTGAAAGGTGAAATATCCAGTGAATGCCCCTACAGTCAATCTCTGTATGAGAAATACTTTGTTCTCACAATTTCAGATCAATAAGAGCCTTGTAAACTTCATCAAGAAATTACTAGAAGATAACAAAAAGACTTGGAACAAGAAGTTAGTTAATGCCTTATGGGAAGATAAAATTACAACCAAAAAATCTATTGATACATCCCCTTACCATCTTGTCTATGGAATAGATGCTATTTTTCCATCTTCCTTAGGAGTACCAGTAATGAAGATAATCCAAGAATTACAAGTTGAGACAAATGCCATTCAAAGAAGAATTAACCAAACCATTCACTTGCAACAAAGAAGAGAAGAGGTTTATCGTAAGTCTCAAGTTATCCAAGATAAGATAAAGAAATTTTTTGACAGAAAGAGTAAAGAAGATGATTTTTACATTGGTTACAAAGTGTTAAAGTGGAATTCAAGAAGAGAAGAAAAAGGTAAACATGGAAAATTCAAGTTTTGATGGAAAGGACCTTATTTTATTTATGGTTATAGAGGTAACAATGTTTTATTTTTGAAATAAATGGATGGATTAGATCTGCTAGGTGGATCTGTCAATGGAAAAATGCTAAAGCACTACTACTCTTTAGAAATAACCAATAGTTAATGTTTGTTTACTCCATTGTACATAACATTGCAGATTTTAGATTGGATTGGATGTTTTCATAACAAAGTTGAAGTCCAGATAGAAGGCCCTATGCTTTGAAAGGTAAAATGTCATAAG
Source organism: Pinus albicaulis (assembly GCA_034641835.2). Classification (NCBI taxonomy): domain Eukaryota; kingdom Viridiplantae; phylum Streptophyta; class Pinopsida; order Pinales; family Pinaceae; genus Pinus; species Pinus albicaulis. Next base: position 1,435,584,549 of record CM076584.1, read on the forward strand.
TATGAACAATTTGCAGAGATCATAATAACACTTACAAGGTCAGCTCAGTCAAAATTCAAGGGCTACTAGTCTCAAAGTTCTTGACATTTCACCAGGAAAGTCCATCCTCATGTGGAGTCACCGTTAGGGTCCTATAATAATAGGGTTCATAATTTTTGAATTGACTATGATTAGTCTTGTAAATATGTACATACCTTGCTTTCTGCAAGTTGTTTTCCCATATTTGAAAATAATAAAAAATGAAAAGAGGGTAAAAGTCCTAAAAGAAAGATAAAAAAATTAAAAATGCACCCCAAGGGAAAAAAGAGATAAGAATAAAACATGAAAGTGAGCAAGTCAAAATGCCACTACTATTTACTTTTATTGCAAAAATAAATGATTATGTGCAGGTTGTCCAAATTTCCATAATCCATGATGAGTTAAATATTTTAATCTTAAATTTTCATGCTTTAAATTTCATCTTTTAGATAGAGAATAAATATATGTCAAACAGTTTAAAGTTGACAAATCAATAGATAGTTAGAGAATAAATGAGAATTTCAACAGTTTAATCTGAGCCCTCAGATGAAATAAGGTCAGAATTAGATAGTTTTATAATTTTAAAAGAAAAAAATGGATTTAGGGTTGCAAGCTTAAATTTACCCATGCAAATGCAGTAAAAAAATTTAGAATAATGATGGGTAGACAAAAATCAGTTGTGCAAGGCATGTAATAAAACATCATCTGGAAAACTACTAATTTCCCCCTCCCCCACAATGTTATAGTATTCAAAACCTTCAGTTAAAGAGGCTCAGAGCATTTCTCTGATTTCTATTGGGACCGGACCCAAGAATTAATCACTGATTGGTAAAAGTACTGAATTACCTTCATAAAAAAAGCCAATTTCCTCAACATATTCACCCTTTACCAAAAATACAATCCCTTTTCCTAAGTAAAACACCTTTTTTCTTAGAGAAAGTAAACCCCCCCCCCTTTAATTAATTTCATTTCATCCAAAAATACTCAAAAAACCCATAAAATACAATTTATCCTAAGTGTAAGTGTAAATATTTAAATGGTACAATCATTGGGATAAAAAAGTTTATGTTACACTTTACTTAGTTTATTTTTGTGTATTCCACTCTTTCATCTTCATATTAACTCTAATATAATGTATTAAATCATTTTAAAAATACCCCTTCCCGTATATATATTAATTTCTTTATTATAAATATCCCAAAACCCATTATTTTAAAGTTTAACCTATGATCTAAATACCCACGTGATACATATCCCTCAATTCCCATAGGTTAAATCATATTACATATATATACCTCACCTATCCCTAAAGGTTAAAAAACGTTATATATAATAACCTGCCCCTTGAAAATACACATGAAAATCATTCATTTACTGTGTTAAACCATATTACACATATCTTGCTTATTACATTGAATTATACGTTAAAAACTATGGTTTAAACGTATTATTTACAGCCCGCATATCATAATAATACATTCGTTTTACATTTAAAACTATGTTTTAAACATTAAAAAAAACCCCGCCACATAATAAAAGCCCGGGACCTACACCCCCATCCGCTGAGAAACTTCCTTAGTCAATGTCCACCATTTGCACATCTATCCCCAGATCTGACGACCCAGATGGAATATCGCATTTCTTCAAGCGCGATCATTAAACATTTTCAAATTTGTGAAATGGTCAGTTTTGTTCCCTTATCTCTCCTCCACGCGACGCTTTATTACTGGATTACATTCGATCCAAATAAACTTCTTACCACCTTTAGCCCATGCAATAACCACTTCTGGTTTTCTCCTTCAGGCACCAAAACCACCCTTCCTCTGATTTAACTCGCATTCAATACTGATCCTGTTTAACCTAAAAAACTTATAAAAAACTCATAAATGCATAGTTAAAACCCTTTGTATATTCTCTGTCCATGCTTAAGCTTTCCCGATTGAAAGAACACTCTCTGTACACCATTTTTTCACCCAAGGAACCAAAGAAGCCATTGAAATTGTTGCCAAGACCATTGAAGCTTCCATTTGGCTTCTAAAAGACTTCAACATCCATCAGAAAGCTTTACAATGCATCAGAAACCTTTTCAAGACCAAATACCTGCATAAACAGGTATTATTCGAGGAAAAACAACTTTCCTATCATTTAAAAAAAAAAAATATGAGAAATTCAAACCTAGTGAAGCCTATTTTGTCCACAGAAATACCTATTTTTCTTGCAAAGAACGAATTCGCAGTAAAAAATCTGATAAAACCCCAGTCTTGATACTATATTTGGTTTTTTAAAGAAAAATTGAATATATTTAGCCTTTGCAGACCTTAAAAGGACTTCTAACCTATCCAGAAACACTTTGAAAATAATCCTAATCTTTCTGTGCCTGATTTGAATATTTTTTTAGTCTAGTTATCCAAAAAATTAGATAAACCCTTGTTTACCATTTCTTGAACCTGAAAAGAGTTTGAAGATCAGTTTGTAACCAAATTGAAAGGTTTAAACAAAAAAGAAAGAAAGTTTGTGCCTATTTCTATTCAAGAAACCTCTGTTAAAGCCATAAATACCTTCTGTAAACAGTTTAAGCTTACAGAAGGTACAAAAATGTCTAAATACAGAGTTTCAAACATCCAAAAGGTCTAAAATGTCAAAATCAAACCCAACAATGACTTCCAAAACCACTATTGTTGTAAACCCTCTACAACCTCATGTTTTAGATGTGGAACATACACTCTTAGCTGATGTGGATTACAAGATAGCTGATCCAATGATAGAATTTAATCTTTTAGAACTGCACTGATGGAGTCTTGAAAAATCATTAGATAAAGGAGATGAAGTTCAGATTTGGGAGTTAAATCTACCCAAGTATGTAGTTCCACATACTCATCAGTGTCCAGAAGTCATTAGGCTTTGTCAATCCTATTATTCACCTGAACAAAGAGCCATGGTTAATGCTAATAAAGACATATTGTTTACCATTACGACAGAGTCTATTAATCTAATGCTTCAGCTCAAACCAGATGCCAATGCATTTCCCTTATCCATAGAAGCACTCACAAAGATATACATTAGTCTGGATTTTCCTAAAAGGTTTTAGATCTTCCAAAATTTCATGTCTGCCTATGTTGAAATCCACAAACTAAACCCTCCTTATTCTACTTCCAAATTTCCTGAAGGGTCAAGGCATGTCATCTCTATGTTATCCTTCATCCTAGGTTATTTTACTGATGAACATACAGATGAGTCAATTCTAGGTTTCCTATCCACTTTTTTACCAGGTCAACCTCCTTTTGTTGTCTACAATTATGCTGAATACATAGTTGATAATATCCATGATCAGCTTGTGAAATTTCTCACTGAAGGAGTCTTCAGATATTCATCCTTCCTCTTTCACATGTTCCTATATTTCCAAGAAGACAAATTCCCAATAAATCTTTAGAAATTGGATGTAGAAGGGAATCCTATATCAATCATCTTTTTGACTTATTTAATTAGGAAAGAATCAACAAAATTCACTTATGTGGATTTTATTGACTGTTTTGTTCATCCATTGATAAACATGTTGAAAAACAGTGTACAACCAAGAATAAATGATGAGATAAAGAAAATATTACAACTGTCAGAAGAAAGTAAAACTGGAGATTGGTATTTATATCAAAACCATACAGAGATCAGAGTTTTTGGGTCAAATATTTTACCCTATAAACTACCTAAGTATGTGTCAATGAGAGTGTTTGCCTTGGAGTACATCAGGAAAATACTAAATTTATATTCTATCAAATTATTAAATGCCAAAAAGAAGACTCAATTCAAGTTGAAGAATTAGGTAGGACCCTTCATTTGGAATCATAGAGATGCAGGTACAGAAGGAGAAAAAAAGTTGCTGGAATACAAATTTGAAGAAAGATTCTTATGGAATTATGATCCTCAGGGAATACTTAGCAAAATGAGGGTAAAATGAAAATTGACCCCTTATATCCATGATAAAAGGCCTGATATTGAACAATTTGTTAAACAAATAGAATGGCTATAAAATACCTTGATAGAAGCTATTAAACAGGGTGATACTAGTCACACCTTGAAAACTGTGAATCAAGAAGATAAAGCTACTAAAAGAGTCAGAGAATAAGGTACCTACACTGCTAAAACAACAATAGAGACTAGGTTTAAACTCAGATATAATAAAAAGCCTAAGCTCAATCCAGCTGATAAGGAAAAAGAGACCATAAAAGTGGATGATACAGATGTTCGAGAGAGAAACATAGATGCTGCTACTATCATTATAAATGAGCAAGAAAAGGATACTGTAGATACACAGGTAATTGAGAAACAAAAAAATATGGAAGCATCCTCCTCACAACCAATAGAGGATAAAGATATTGACATCAGAGAAAAATATAAGCAGATAAAAGCCAAGAATGAAGAAATCAAAAATGAGATTTATTCTCAGTATTTACAGCAAACTCCAGGAATCCAGAATAGAATTCCGTCAGCTTTTTATTATTCAAACAAGAAATTTATTATGTCAGTGCTTCAACCAATAGTCAAGACACCCAAAACAGTGGCAGATTACAAAAAATTTGACCTTGAAGTGCCTGCAGAAAGTATCCATGCATTAAATCAAATTGAGTTTCACAGACAAAATTATGAGATGCTTTATTCTACCATGACTACAAAGGAAATGAGTACCCAAAAGCTCCAGAACACAGTAATAAATATGAGAGATCAAATTAAAGTTGAAAAGGCTTCCTTATTTGCTAAAGACCTTAGAATTAATTCTTTAGAAGAGTTGGTAATTCAAGTAGGGTATGAACCTGCCAATGTGAAAGTTGCAGAAGAATTGGTGAAGAAAAAGAATGTTGATATTGCAGCACTTAGAAAACAACTAAAGCTTCCACCACCAAAACATCCAAAAGCCAAGGAAATTGTGCAAGAGGCAAGCCAAAAAGATGATATGATGAACTTGATTTTACAAGTAACAACACAGATTGAAGAGATGGAAATCCAAATGGACAAGCTTGTCCATGAAAGAGAAATTGCAAAAGCATAAGAAGTTCCTACAGTAATTCCCATGGAAACTACAACTATCCCTTCAACACTGACATAAGAGTTGGCACCAAAAGCCCCATTGGCAACAACTATGCCAATAACATCTTCTACGACCTCAGCTATAGAATCATCTACATCAATAGTACAACCAAAAGATGAAGCCAACAAGCTCATCAAAGCCATGGAGGGAATGTCACTTCAAACCAATGAAATCAATAGGTTGAAGAAAATGATTGAAAATATGGAAGGCACTAAGAAGCTAGCCCAAATTAATGCCAAAACTCAGGAGCAAAGGGCTAACAAGTTGAATGTTGAGTTGAAGAATTTACAAAAGAATTTAACCTTGAAAGGATCTATGTCCTATGTGAAAAATCAACTATGGAACAAAATCATTGAATCCATCAATGATGTTTGGCCATCATTACAAGTAATTTATGAGCAAAAGGATTTACTAAAGGCAGCTCAAGAGGAGATTCATAATACAAAGGATGAACTAGGTGCCAAACCTGAAGAGGCCCTAGAAATAATCAGATTTCTCAATAGTAAGAACCAGCAATAATTGGACGAGATAGAAATTATTGACAGAACATAGACAATCCTTGAAATAAGAAAAGTAATTTCAAAGAAAAATCTAATGAAGCAGCTAGAAGAAAAGTGTGGAAACGTGAACATAGCCATAACTAAATTTATGGTTAAATTTGAGATCTTAAAGCAAAAAGGGTTGCCAAATATTCTTGTTCTTAATGATAAACTCATACCACAAGAATATAAGAGATCATCCAAAATAACAGGTAAACAAAATAGAAGGACAAGGAATATCTACAGGAAAGGTTCTACATAAAATCTTTGAAGACTTGTTTTATCTACAACATGAAATAAAGCATCTTTTTGTGGTAAAACCAACATTTTCTAGATATAAAGAGGTAGATGAGAACTTTAGGAAGTTGAAAAAGATCAAAATCCCTGATGAAGAATTTTGAGAAAAAATCACTGACTTATAGTAAAATTCAAATTGCAGAGAAGAGGATAAAATACAGTTTGTTGTTTTTACACAGTAAAAATAGAGTTTACAACAGTAAGGTAGTTAAAATAGTGGTTAAAGAGTATCAGATGAAAGAGTATCAGATAAGGAGACAACACTTCAAAATAGATTAAAAGATCTTTGCCAGCATTAGAGACAACAAGGCAACCAACTACACCCAATCCAAAACAACATTTGTATTTTATTTGAATAAATAGGACAACTTGCTAGTTGTTAAGCAGTTGTCACTATATTTTCGTAAAAGATATTTTAATTTCCTTAGAAAAATCCTATGAGTATTCTAGGATATTTTGTAAACATTTTTGTATAAATACTTCATCATTTGAAGTATTCAATGTGGAATAAATTGCTAAAGATTTCTATAGTCAATATTTCTGTACCTGAAGGCTTTTTGTAGCAAGTTCAAGTAGCATACTGTATCAAATCATCAAGCATCATATTTCAGGATTCATGTGATGAGCCATTGAAGTGAAGTACTTTCTACTGTCATTGTTTATCTTCTTATGTTTTACATTCATCCATATATGTGTTCTCAATTTGAATGATAAATTAGGAATATTATTACAGGATTTGTTAAAAGCACCCTGTCTTTAACTATTTATCATTTCTATGTTTTCTGTTGATTTCCAAAGTAGGGAACCCTTAATTTCTCCCTCTTTCAAATGACCCTTGCCTTCTCCTTCCTTATCCGGATTAAAGAATCCTTAATTTCTCTTTATCCCGATCAAACCACTTCACCAATCAGCCTTCCAAGATCTTCAATGACTTGTCTATATTTCCCTAAAAATATTTGAATTTTTAACCTTGATCCTAGTCCTGTCTGCTTGACATTTGACTCCTTTTCCCAATGGACAAAAATATCTATCACTATTCATCTCATTAAGTTATTTTTTCTCACCAAATCAAACCAAACCAAACTAAAACCAATTTGCACATCATAAATAACCTAATATCATATAATTAAAACAAATTTAAATATTATAGAGAATCTCTCTTTGAACCCTAGGAAGGCTAGATCCTAGAGTTTAAAAGTTGGTTTGTGGTTACCTCTAAGGTTCTTAGACCTATAAATCAAAATCTCACAACTTTGAGAATTATTAGAGTGATAATAGGGATGACGATGAAAAATTTATTTTAAAAGTAAATACTTAACTCCAATTGTTATCTGAACTGAACCAATGGGTTTAAAATACCATCATACTCCTGTCATGGCTATCATCACTCTGAAGAGAGAACTAGGTTCCCTTAGACTTGATTTCTACTGTCGGTTCCTTAAGCTTCCCTGAGATTCTCTGTGGCACTACCCCTTTAAGAAATCATTTTATGTCCCTTAAACCTTATCTAATATCTCCAAAATACATCAAACATCCAAAATAGACTGATCATTTTCTTAAAATGAGCACTGGCTCCCCAATCTAGGCCTCCATCCACTGTTGGCCCTAGGCTGCCTGAAACTTCCCTGTGACTTCTAGACCTTCATAAGTCTTCAATTGGCTCTGAAAATCCCTTCAATGGATTTAGAATGTCCAAAATAATCATAATAGACTATTCAATTGCATAAATTGGCCTTCAGATGCTCTGGTTACGCCTCCAACACCTAGTGGCTCCCCTTGGCTCTAGGTCCACTAAAACATTCTCTGAACCATATCAGCCTTCAAAAATTCTCAAAAGCTTCTGCAAACTCCATCAATGGATTTATAAGTATCGATACAGTCATAAATGACTATTGGTTTGCTGAGAATGGATACTGGCTACTCTGGATAGGCCTCATTCGCCTGCTGGCACCTGATGGCCCTAGTGGCCCCTAAAACTTCTATGAAGCAACTAGGCCTTCATAGTTCCTCTACTAGCTCTGAAACCCTCACCAATGAGTTTATAATGTCTGATATAGTCGAAATTGACATTCAAACTCTCATAATGGTCGAATATAGCTCAAGATAGAGCCTAAACAACTTTTGTCCAGTGACACCTAAATCAACTCCACCAAATTTGGAGCACTGCACTTAACTCCAGACAAAGTAGGGATCATGCAAAAAATGGCGCGTTCCTCTAGATTATTCGCCAGGACTTAACCGCAACATAAAATATCGGGTTAGTGGTTGGGCACATGCCCAAACCACGAGGTCATCTAACCGCAACTACTGGCGGGAACTGCACATAGACCACAGTGGTGTTTAATAACCAGAGTTAATGTTGAACCGTCGGTCGGAACCATGTTGAAAACCATGGCATGTGACACCAACAAAATTGATGGATATGGTTTGTTTAATTGTCAGGAGTTGTGTTAGCTCTGGGTCCTGGCGCTAAGGCCATATGGGGAGGGGCTGGCCCCTCCAATCCCACAACGCGAATTTATTTAAACCTTAAATAAGACTCGAAATCTATACGGTTAAGAATCAACCAATAACTCGGATGGTAAGGCTTGTGCGAACTATTTGGGAGGTCACACAATCGATCCTCTGTCCCTCCACCAAATTTTGCCACACAACTAAGGGGACACGTGGCGACCTCCGCGCGCTATGTGGGAGGTCACACAATCGATCCTCTGGCCCTCCACCAATTTTTTCCACACCACTAAGGGGACACGTGGCGGCCTCTAGGCTGGCCACGTGTCACCCTCCAATTGGCCATTAAAAAATTCGTACAATCAACCAACAAATAAAACCCTGCCACTTGTCCAAATATGACTGTCCCAGAAGGAATATTCCAAGGAATATTCTAAGAATATTCTAGGAATATTCCCTGAAATATTATTTTTGCTGACTGTACCCTTGACTAGTCAAACTTGGTCAAACGCCAAAATTTGCAGCTTACTAGAATTTTCAAATCGCGATAACTTCTTCATAAAGTGTCAGTTTTTCGAACCATTCACGGCACCGGGATCACGAAGACAAGTTCTATCCAGTTGCTTAGGTTTGGCACACTTTCGAACACTTTGAAATTTGAGCTATCACTTAGGTCCTTGATCCAAATTTGATCAATTATTGAAAAACATTGGGAAACCCTAAACATCCATAAAGCTAACCCTAGGAGATGAAATTACAGAACATGGACCTCGTCGGCGTAAATTGGTACATCAATTTTCCGTCGTCATAAATTTGGCATACTATCTCCGTTTGACACATATGATACATCGTTAGAAAGATCTATACGAGGAATACAACTTCCGACAATGAATATCACATCCAGAATGGGCTCAAATATCAAGTCCAAAATGGAATCATATTCATCTAGGTTTTATGCCAAAAAAACGTTATTTAGGGCCTCAAAACGGCTCTGGAAGTTTAGAACCTGAAAAACTGCCAAAAATAGTAAATTGTGCTACAATTAAGGAAACTGAAAAATGAAGAGAAATAATGGTGGGGGTCTAAGTGGAATAGGTGGGTGGCCACCAATATACACCTAGATCATTCCTCCCCCCTTAAAAAGCAATGGTCCCTATTGCGTTGAGTTCCTACACGAGATGAGGAAAATTCTGTTGAACTTGGTCCCTGGTGAGCCACTTGCCTTGGTGAAGGAGTTGTCCTGCTTTGACAACTCAATATAGTTGGATCCTTTGTTGGCAGGTGTTCTTGATATATGTGTCCATAATCTGACAGTTGTGGCTTTTTCAATGCAATTTGGGTTTAACTATGTTGGTGTGAGTTGTTCTGTCATGTCAGATGTGTCCATTAGAGATGGAAAGTAGGGTCAAAGGTGGTCAACATTGAACACTGGGTGCAGACTACTGAGAAATGGTGGAATATGGAGCTCGAAGGCATTGTCCCCTACAACCTTGGTGATGGTGTATGGCCCATATCGGAGTGGGCAAAGCCTGCAGTGGGGTCCAGTGAGGCGCTCCTTCTGCAAATGTAGCCACACTTTGTCACCCACTTGAAGGTTGTGTTGCAGCCAATGATGATCACGACACTTATTGTACTTAGCAATGGCTCTATCTAATATGTATTGAACCTATTGGCGAATGTGCTGAATGCGCTCAATGAAGTTGTTTGCTTTGGCAGCTTCAGACTGGACATGAGTCAAATCAGTTTGAGTAGCTACAAATAGCATGGCTATGTCAATGGGACATAGTAGCTAGAATATAATGCCCACCTGAAAGGGCTTGTGGTTGGTTGAGATGTGGAGGTCCTAATTATAGCTATGTTGTACATAGGGGAGGTTCTCATTCCATGTGCATGGATTCTTTGAGTTGTACATGCGCAAAATGTGTATGTTTATCCTGTTGATGACCTCTGTTTGGTCATCAGTTTGGGGATGGAAAGCTGTGGACTTGGTGAGCTTGGTGTCTAGAATTTACCAGAGGCTAGACCAAAATGTACTGAGGAACCTGTTGTCCCGATTTGAGATGATAGACTGTGGGATCCCAAAGTGTACCCACAATTGTTCAAACAAGAGTTTAACAATGGCTTCTATTGTGATATTATTCTTGTAGGCTGCCATAATGGCCATCTTCGAGAATCTGTTGAAGACCATTAAAACACAGTCATTGCCATGCTTAGTAGAAGGAAGGTCCGGCATGTAATCCATGGAGATGAATTCCTAAGGTCGACTAGGGGTAGGCAGTGGATTACAAAGGCCTTGCTTCTTTATGGTCAATTTGGAAATGGCACAGGCAGTGCAGGATCTAATGTACTTCCTGACATCCTTTTGAAGGTTTGGCCAATAGAAATAATTATGCAATACTGCCACTATTTTCTCAACCCCAAAATGCCCATTGGCCCGAATGTAGTGTGCTTCCCAAATCATCTTGTCACGCTTTCTTGAAGGAACACAAAGGTGTCCCAGATGACATAGTAGTGCATCCTGGAGGTGAAAATTTGGAACTCGGTTACCCTCCAGAGCGTCTTGTATGTGTGGATGAATTCTGGATCGCTATTGTAGAGAAGAGGCTAATTAGAAGTCTTGTGCCCACAAGACTTGAGTACAGTGGTTATCGTCACGATTCGTGGCCGGCTGAGGCATTCTACAACATTATTGGTCATTAGGGGAGTTTTGGGGTCTAAAATGGGCCTCCCAAGGAAATGTACAATCAAAATTCACTTTATGAGAACCAATGACATTTTAGGGGATAACTTCATCCCTAATGGTTGAGGTGGAATTTCTTGAGTTAAGTGTACTTACTTGTCACATTCTCAATGGTGGATAAAAACTCATGGTTAACCATGGTACTGCTCTAAGTACTTTTAAATTCAAAGTAAAGTACTCATAATAAATGTCATTTCACACTTTTTGAATAAAAATATATTATTGTCATTTCATATTTCTTGAAAGAAACAATGCATATCCCTATACATTTATTATGTTACATTATATTATATTATATTATTTTTATATAGTATATTAATTGCATGTTATTATACAATTTAAATAATATAAATTTTAATTAATAACATATAATATAACTAGGAATTTATAAATTTATATTTATATTTTATTTTGAATTATTTAAGTACAAAGGACAAATGCTTTAGTTGTTCAATGATAATGAATTTTTCTTGAAAATATCATTCTTACTTATAGTCACATCAATACAATTTTTTTATTATTTTTATTTTGGTACAAATTTTGAATTGAATTTAACTATGGTTACATGGATTGTGGTGCAAAAAGTGAATTACAATTTCATAAACATTATTTTATTGGTTTAGGTATTATTTTATTATTTCCTTAGGAGGCCCATTTTAGACCTCAAAATTACCCTAATGTGCTTCCCTTCTTGTACTTGATGTTCAAATGAAACTGTTATAGATATGTGGACCACTTCTGATGGCGATCGTTTCGAAACTTCCCTTGTGTCTGTATGAACTACAGGGGTCGGTGGTCTATGTGGATGATATTTTCATTCCCCAAAATGTAATGCTTCCATTATCGGCAAGCCTGCACAATTGAAGACATCTCTTTTTCATAAGTGGGATACTTTAGTACTGTGTCACACAGTGTCTCACTGTGATATACCACTAGATTTCCCTGTTGAGTAAGAACTGACCCAATAGCACAGTCAAAGGAATCTATCTCGATCTCAAATGGTTGTTGCAAGTCTGGTAATGTGAGCACTGGGGCACAACAAAGGCAATGTTTCAATTCTACGAACACCTTCTATTGAGATTCCGACCAAAAGTATTTTGCTTTCACTCCTCCCTTGGTGACTTGACTCAAGGGCCAAGTGATATTAGAGAATCCCAACACGATCCAGTGGTAGAAATTAGTAAGAACCAGAAAGCTATGAAGCTCTGTTAGAGTAATTGGGGTTGGCCAATCCCGAATGACTTAGATCTTTGTTGGATCCAAATGCACCCCCTGCTCATCAATAATGTATCCTAGATACTGAACCTGGGCCATGCAAAAATTGGGACACAACTTGTGTTTCTGTAGTGTTTGGAGGATCTATCATATGTGGTGGAGGTGCTATTCCCAAGTCTGGCTAAACATTAGGATGTCATCCAAGTACACTACTAAAAATGAGTTGGTGAATGGACACAAGATGCCGTCCATCAACATCATAAAGGTTGCAGGAGAATTTGTCAACCTGAAAGGCATGACCAACCATTCGAAAAGGCCCTCCTTGGATTTGAAGGTAGTCTTCCCACATTGGATGGTTCAATTGGTACCTGGTGATACCAAGACTTCAAGTTGATCTTGCTAAAATATTTAGCCCCTTTCAGTTGGTCCAAAAGGTTATCAATCTGTGGGATTGGGTACCTATTCCAGACAGTGATTATGTTTAGTGCTCGATAGACAATACAAAGTCTCCAAGTCCCATCCTTCTTCTACACCAATACGATCGAGCCTCCACAGGGTGATGAACTTGGCTGGATGTGACCTTTCTACAGCAGCTCCTAAATCTACCTCTTGATTTCATTGTTCTTTAGAGAAGAGCACTGATAGATCGGTCCATCGAGCAGTGACGGACCTGGGGTCAGATCGATGGGGTGTTTGACCTAACACTGCAGAGGCACCCCTGCCGGTGAGGTGAAGATGTCCCAGTACTCCTCCATGACCTTGTCCACTTGATGTTGTCATATGGAGGAGCCCTGCCTCAAGGTCATGGCCACATTTTTCTTCTTTCCCTAAGGGTGGATCATCAGGAAAACAAATTTCTCGGTTTTGGAAATGAGCTTACTTCATTTTTTTGTAGTAACCAAAGATATAGCGACAGGCAGTGGTACCTCTGGTATCCTATACAAATTATTTCCCAAAGTAACAATAACAATGCAAGGCCGAGACTCATACACAATATTTCACTTCCACAAGTATGGTTGGCCTAATAATACATCACAAAAATCAAGAGACTCAATGTCACATAATACCTCATTGGTGAAGGGCTTGATGCTGTACTAGGGAACGCGACATTGTTGGCCGACGTGGGGATCCTGTCGTTGGTGAAGCCACCCGATGGTGTATGGCTGTGGTTGTGTTGAGGTTGGAAAGTGCAACTGGTTCACGACCTCTACTGAAATGAGGTTCTTTTGGCTCCCACTATCGATAATGACCTATAGCAGGGAACCCTTTTCCCACATTTAGGAGTGGAAGAGATGCTCCTCCTCCTATAGATCTTCTGATTCTTCCTTTTGGATTTTCATGGTGGCAATAGTGGCGTTGGGATCCGCATATATAATATTCTTCCCTTTGTCATTCCCCTTCTCTTTTTCTGATTTAGTGTTGGAGCATGCATGTGATTCAGAAGCCTTCATCTTGACCATGAGTGTCTGCTTGGCCCGACACTCACTTGTGTTGTGAGTTGAAATCTTATGGAACTCACACCACCTTCCCATGTCCTTCTTCAGCTTCACAGTGTTTTTCTTTTCTTGCGTCTTTGGAAGTTTGTCTTGGGCTGCCATGCCTTGAATTTTTCCTTTGTTCTGTGGTTTGGGGACACCTTTGCTTGCTTTTGATTCACAAATCCAAAGTCTCACTTCTTCTATTTGAATTTCTGCTCAATCTTGCCAGCATATCGGTATTCCGTACCAAGCGAGGAGATGTTAAGGAACTCCATTTCCTCCTGAATGTATATGTGCAGACAACTGTGGTACTTCAACAAAAAAATTTTCTACGAATCTTTGATACCCAACTTTGTGCACAAGGTATGGAATAGTTTCATCAACTCATGCACATCTTCATCCCTTTGCTGCTGCAACATAGTCCATTATATGTACTTCTCCTCATAGCTCCCTATGGGATAATATTGTTCCTTGATGGCGTCTTGGAAAGGATTCCAAGTGGGTATGACTGAGAAAAAAGAGGTTTCCACCTCGTCCATTTCCTCATAGTAGGTTTCCCACCAGTACTTAACATGGGGGGTGACTTTGAGCAGTGAAAAAATAATCTTCTCCTGTTCAGAAAAGTCATGAACTGAGAAATACCATTCTAATAGATTCAAAAATATATCTACAGTGTTTTCATATATCTGGCCATCAAATATGGGAATGTCAGAGTTTACTTGTACCTTAAAAGGGGTTGCAACCCCAAAGTGGTTGATGAATGTAGATGCGGTGCAAGCGGGTAGTCATTGAAGGATTTGGGCGAAGTTATCCATCATCAAGTTCATTTTTTTTCAAGAGCTTCCTTGAGAAATATTTTGATAGGATCTCCTGATCCCTAGTATTTCCTTTTGTCCCCCATGGGTGGCCTTTGGGGTTTTTGTTGTGTAACCAGCTCCAAAAATAGAAGAAAAGAGATATGAACGCCTTAGAAATAAGCCACTTCAAGGGGGCAACCTCCAATACATTACATAAATGAACAATTCTTGGATGATACAATTTACAAAACCTCCTTTCTATATATATGAGTTCATGGGGCCATAATGTAATCCTAGTGGGCCACAATGTAATCCTAGCCGACCTAACAATAATAATTTAAGGGCACAATAATAACAAAATGGGGGTTACAAGGGTACAATAATAGCAATAAGGGGGTTACACTAACAACAATAAGGGACTATACTAGTAATATAGGGACCTAACATGCCCCTCTCCTTCAAAAAAGTGTTGTCCTCAATGCTTGAGTAGCTTTGGGTGCTTCTGTATAAAATTCTCATCCTCCCATGTAGAATCTTCGGTGGGTAAGTTCTTCCACTTGATGAGATACTCTGAAATTGATCGATTCCGTAGTTGTCGAGTTCTTTTTTCCATGACTGCTTCAGGTTCCAATATGATTTTCCCTTCCCCATCAAGTTCTGGCAATACTGTTTGAACTGGAAGATTTTCACCTATAACCTTCTTTAAGCATGAAATATGGAAAACTGGATGTACTCGCGAAGAAGTAGGAAGCTCCAATTTGTATGCCATAGTACCAATCTTTTGCAACACCTTGTAAGGACCATAGTACTTTGGCGATAATTTATTATCCTTCTTAGCTTGCTTGAGGGAAAATTGTTTGTATGGTTGTAGCCGTAAAAATACCCAATCTCCTACATCAAAACTTCTCTCGCTACGATGTTGATCTGCCTGTTGTTTCATTCGATTTTGTGCCAAATTCAGGCTATCCTTTAAGAGTTGGAGAACTTCTTGCTGATGCTCGATGTGATCTTCCACTGCTTGAACCTTCGAATTTTCCCTTAAAGATGATGTGATGGATGGTGGATGATATCCATAAAGTGCCATAAATGGGATCATTTTTGCTGCAGTATGGAAGGAAGTGTTATACCACCATTCAGCAAGAGGTAACCACTTGACCCATTGTGTTTGTTTATCAGATACAAAACAACGAAGGTATCCTTCGAAACATTTATTTATGATCTCAGTTTGACCATCAGATTGAGGATGATAAGATGAGCTATGATCTAATTGAGTACCCAAACAAGAAAATAAATCCGTCCAAAAATTTCCAGTAAAAATGGGATCTCTGTCGCTCACAATAACCCTTGGGCTTCCATGTAGCTTTTGAATTCTATCCATAAATGTAGTAGCAAATGTACTTGCTTTAAACGGATGAGATAATGCACAAAAGTGTGCATACTTGGTAAGTCTATCAACTACCACCATGATGACACTCTTTCCTTCGGACTTAGGTAAACCTGTGATAAAATCCATTGAAATCTCCTCCCAACGTTGACTTGGAATGGATAAAGGTTGTAGAAGTCCTGGGGTCTTAATTGTTTCCACTTTATTCTGCTGGCAAACCAAACATTCCGCCACAAACTTTCGAATATCAGATTTAAGGCCATCCCAAAAAAATTCTTTCTTCACCCTGTGGTAAGTTTTAAAAATCCTGAGTGTCCTCCTAAAGGAGAAGTGTGCAATTTCAAAAGAATCTTTTGTTTTAGTTGGGAATTCTTACAAAGATATAAGCGATCTTTGTACCATAAGGAATCATTTTTCCAACTAAATGTATCAGATGTACTAGGATCTTGCTGCAACCTTTGAATGAGTGTCCATACATCTTTGTCCTTCTTCCATTCATCTCTTGCTTCAGTTATCCAATCTGGTTGGATAATAGAAATGGCACAAAGCAATGCTTCCACCTCTTCATTCTTTCTTGAGAGTGCATCTGCAACAACATTAAGTTTTCCTTTTTTGTAGATTATTTCAAAGTCATAACCCAACATCTTTGTGACCCATTTTTGCTGCTCTTCTGAAGATAGTCTTTGTTCCAAAAGTGTTTAAGACTATCATGATCAGTTTTTACCTTGAAGTGTCTTCCCATTAGGTAAGTTCGCCATTTCTTTAGTGCATGCATTATTGCTAACATTTCCTTCTCATAAATAGGTTTCTGTAAATACTTTCCTTTGATTGGACGACTTTCAAAATCAATGGGTCTTCCTTCCTGCATTAAAACTGCACGAATTCCATTTCCTGAGGCATCACATTCCACAATAAAGGTTTTTGTGAAGTCTGGCGTAGCTAAGACCGGTGCTAGGCACATTGCCTCTTTAAGATGCTCAAAGGCCTTAGTTGCTTCAGGAGTCCATGAAAATGCATCTTTCTTCAATAATGTTGTTAGAGGTGCTGCTATTCTCCCATAATTCTTAACAAACTTGCGATAATACCCCGTTAACCCGAGAAATCCTCGCAACTTCTTTATGGTTGTGGGGACTTTCCATTCCTTAATGGCTTTAATTTTGTTAGGGTCTACTTTAAAACCCTCGTGAGATACAATATGACCCAGATATTCCACCTCTTGTACTCCAAAGAAATATTTGGATGTTTTTGCATATAATTGTTTCTCCTGCAATAGTTTAAGCACCCTGTCAACATGTTTAACATGATCCTTCCAAGGCCTGTTGTAGATTATTATATCATCAAAAAATACTAGCACAAATTTTCTAAGGAAGGGTTTGAAAATGGAATTCATCAACCCTGAAATGTAGAAGGTGCATTGGTAAGGCCAAAAGGCATGACCAAAAATTCATAATGACCCTCATGAGTTCGAAATGCTGTTTTTGGAATATCTTCAGTCTTCATTCTAATTTGATGATATCCTGAACGAAGATCCAACTTGGTAAAATAAATTTCTCCATGTAATTCATCCAATAATTTATCAATCACAGGAATGGGAAATTTATCTTTAATGGTGAGCTTATTGAGCTCCCTATAATCCAGACACATTCACCATGATCCATCCTTCTTGTGTACCAATACTACAGGAGCAGAGAAAGAACTTTGACTAGGTTGAATTATACCCGCCTCTAACATTTCTACAATCATATGTTCAATTCCGCTCTTTTGGAAGTAAGGATATCTATAAGGCCTGATGTTTGGAGGAACACTTCCTGGAATCAAATGAATAGCATGATCATGATCATGAATAGGTGGGAGTCCTTTGGGAGTTTCGAACACCTTGGAATGATTGTCCAAGACTTGTTGGAGATCTGCAGAAATAGATGATTTTGATGTCGGAACTTCTAGTGAGCACAATTGTGAAATTACGACTCATTGTTCTTTCTTTAGAAGCTTTGTCATGATATTAGAGCTTATTATCCTTCCCGACTTCCCTTCAATACCCCGTAATTCGACTTCCTTTCCTTCTGAAAAAAATTTCAAGAAAAGTTCTTGAAAATTAAAAGCTACCATCCCTAAAGATTGTAACCATTGTACTCCTAGTACAACATCAGCACCTCCCATAGGAATGGAAAGCATTGGACTTGTCAACACATATTCCCCCATGGTTAGCTTGATATTATGGCATTTTCCATAGCAATTTATAGTTCCTCCATTTGCAACCATCACTTGACATTCTGGTGCTGGGTATAGGAAACAATTTAATTCCTTGGCTACCTTACAATGAATAAAATTATGGGTGCTACCCGAATCAATCAACACTATTACCTTTTTCTTCTTGATATGTCCTTCTATCTTGAGAGTTTGAGGAGTGGTAATTCCTGCCAATGCATTACACAATATGGTCAGACTCATTTCTTCCTCTTCTAGGGTTGGTTCCTGGTGTATATCCCCTTCTTGTTCATTTTCTTCTTCCTCTTCACAATCTATGTAAAATAATTTCTTCTCAGCACACTTATGACCTTTAGTGTATTTGCTATCACAACCGTAGCAAAGCCCTTTTGCTCTTTTTTCTTCCAATTGTTGTGGTGTCAACCTTGTAGGTTGTGGAAATCTAGGCGTAGCAACACTTCCTTCTTTATAGAATTGAGTGGTAGGCTTCCTTGTCGCCATAATTTTACATTCAACTTTTCTTGCCAACCTGAATGTCTTCTCCAATGAATCAGGTTCCAAAACGCGAACTTCATGTTGGATGTTATCCTTTAAAGTGCCTATGAAGAGATCAATCCTGTGTTCCTCTGGAATATCAGTTACCCTTATATTCAATTTTTTGAAGTCCTCAATGTGTTGCCCCACTAAACCCTTTTGTTTGAGATTTATCAATTGGCTAAAGAAGGTGTTGCTCTTTGTATCCTCATAATGTGCTATCATTTCCTCTGTAAAAATTGACCAAGTGACAATTTTTTTACGGGAGCAAAGCCATCGATACCACACAAATGTATTTTGTTATAAATGTAAAGTTGCAATGCGTACCTTTTGTGTGTTTTTCATGTTATGGAGATCAAAATATTGCTCCATCTGTAGTATCCATGTTACAGGATCCTTTCCATCAAACTTCCTCATATCCATTTTTGGAATATGGTGGTTCTTCCCGCCAACATTAGAGGTTATGAAATCATGATTAAAATTTATTTTTTTCTCATCATGAGGTTATTCTACTATATTTCCTCCATTAGGAATCGTTTCTTGTTTTAAGCTTGTCATCAAGCCTTCCATGTATGTGTTTAGATCATTCTTCAAGTTTTCCATGTTGTCTTTCATGTTTTCATCGATCTTAGCTTCCATGTCATCAATCTTAGCTTCCATGCCCACTTCCATGCCATCCATCTTAGATTCAAAACCATTCATATTAGCTTCCATGCCTTTCTTAAAAACTTCCATTTCATTTTTTGTTGTTCTTTGCGAGAGCGAAATTTGTTGCACTTGCTCTTGTAATTTTGATATGTCATGTTGCCATTCTTCGTCTTCATGAGTCACAGTAGAGGCTTCTAAAGGCTTAGTGGGATTTGAATTGTTTTTAGGGACCATTTTAGAATCCAATACTAATATCTATTCTACAATATTCCCTTGGAATCAATTCAACTTGATTCTTCAAACAAGACTTATGCAATTCGGAAAAAAAAATACACACCTTTTACTTGATTTTTAGGAGCTCTGTATTGAAATTGAATTATCTCTGTAATTGAGAATCTTAAATATCTGAAATTCACTGCTGTAGTAGCCTTCTAAACTGTATTTCAAATTCCACAGGTATGATCTGATTTGGATTCTTCAAGACAAATTTATTTCCAATCTCCCACAATGACCCAATTTTGGACTGGTTCAGTAGAGTGAACTTGTACGACTTGACACGTGTCACTGTTTCGTCCTTCATCTCTAAAATTGATAGGCAAGAAACTGAAGTCTGTGTACTTGCAACCACTTTTTACGACACTCCAATCCGATGCCCAGAGAGAGAGTTATTGAACTTTTCCCACAATCACCTCTTTGAGATGAAATTCAGGAGCCTGAAAAAGCACTACCTTCCACAGATCATATCTCCAAAAATATTGCGAACCAAGCTCTGAAATTTTTTGAAAAATTTCCTCAGGACTTCAGCTTCGAACTATATGAATTTTAGATTTTGAACCTTCGCAGAAACTTTTTTATAGCGCAAATTCCACGATGACCTATTTAGGAGCCTGAACAAAGACCTAACTTCCATAGATCATATCTCCGAAAATATTGCGAACCAAGCTCTGAAATTTTTAGAAAAAATTCCTCAAGATTTTAGCTTCACACCCTAAACATTTCAGCTTCTGAAGCTTCGTAGACAAAAATTTATAGCGAAAATGCCACAATGACCTGTTTGGAGCAGCAAAACCCTAGAATCCAAAGCTCTGATACCAAATATTGTGTAACCAGCTCCAAAAATAGAACAAAAGAGATATGAATGCCTTAGAAATAAGCCACTTAGAGGGGGAAACCTCCAATACATTACATAAATGAACAATTCTTGGATGATACAATTTATAAAACCTCCTTTCTATATATAGGAGTCCATGGGGCCATAATGTAATCCTAGTGGGCCACAATGTAATCCTAGCCGACCTAACAATAATAATTTAAGGGCACAATAATAACAAAATGGGGGTTACAAGGGTTCAATAATAACAATAAGCGGGTTACACTAACAGTAATAAGGGACTATACTAGTGATATAGGGACCTAAGAGTTTGCGAGGCTGATCTTGCAAAGGTTTAACCATATCGAGCCCTAACTCCTTCTACCCTGACCTCGTTGGGGACATGAAAAGAAGGATCGAGAAAGAGAAGACCACTCTGATACCACTTATCCAAATTTATGCAAAAACACAACAGAACACAAAAATAACCATAAACACAAACATGCAGCAGAAATAACACTTCATTTCATTAATATGAAAGAATTGAAATTTTTTTATAGACAGAATGGAAATAAACTAGCTAGGGCATTGGTAACTTATCTCTGAGAACAAATGTGGTGGCTATATGCCTCTGAACTATGTGTTACAATGAGGCTCGAAGGCCCATATATTATTAATAAATAATGGAAAACCCTAAACATCCAAAAATCTAACCCTAGGAGATGAAACGCCAGAATATGGGCCCCGTCGGGGTAAATTGGTACTTCGATTTCCCGGGGTCTTAACTTCGACATACTATCTCCATTTTACGCACATGATACATCGTTAGAAATATCTATTCGAGGAATACAAATGATGATAGTGAATATCAAGTTTGGAATTAACTCATATTTCTCGGAGGTTTGATGCCCAAAAAACGTCGTTTAGGGCCTTAAAGCGGCTTCGGAAATTCAGGACTTGAAAAAATGCCAAAAATAGTAAATTGTACTACAATTAAGGAAACTGAAAAAATGAGAGAAAAAATGGTGGGGGTCCAAGTGGAATAGGTGTTTGGTCACCAATATCCACCTGGATCATTACCCCCCCCCTTAGGAAGCAATGGTCCGCATTGCGTTGAGTTCCTCCATTAGATGAGGAAGCTTCTGCTGAACTTGGTCCCTTGTGATCCACTTGCCCTAGTTAAGGAGTTCGTCTGCTTTAACAAATTGATATAGCTGGATTATCTATTGGTGGGAGTTCTTGATCTATGTGTCCATAATCCAATCAGTTGTGGCTTGTTCCATGTAGTCTGTGTTTAACTATGTTGGTGTGAGTTATTCTACCATGTCAGATGTGTCCAATATAGGTGGAAAGTAGGGCCAAAGGCAGTCCACATTGAGCACTAGGTGTAGACCAAGGAATGGTGGAATGCTGAGCTCGAAGGCATTGTCCCCTATAGCCTTGGTGATGGTGTATGGCCCATATCAGAGCGGGCGAAGCTTGCGATGGGGTCCATTGAGGCACTCCTTCTATAAATGTAGCCACACTT
The DNA here is from genome assembly GCA_034641835.2 of Pinus albicaulis. Lineage (NCBI taxonomy): Eukaryota > Viridiplantae > Streptophyta > Pinopsida > Pinales > Pinaceae > Pinus > Pinus albicaulis. The sequence goes on from CM076584.1 coordinate 1,435,606,556, forward strand.
TGTCGCCCACCTGGAAGTTGTGTTGCACCCGATGCTGATCATGCCGCTTCTTGTAATTAGCATTGGTTCTGTCCAATATGTCATGAACCTATTGGAGAATGTGCTGAATGTGCTCAATGAAGTTGTTCACCTTGGTAGCTTCAGATTGGACATGAGCCAAGTCAACTTGAGTAGCTGCATTTGGCATGGGCACGTCAATGGGACATAGTGGCTGGAATCCCAAGCCCACCTGAAAGGGGCTGTGGTCAGTTGAGTTTTGGAGTGCCCGGTTATAGCTATGTTGTACATAGGGGAGGCTGTCATCCAATGCCCATGAATGCTTTGAGTTGTACATGCGCATAATGTGTATGATAATCCTGTTGACGACCTCTATCTAGCCATTAGTTTGGGGATGGAAAGATATGGACTTAGTGAGCTTGGTGTCCGGCATTGACCAGAGGTTGGACCAAAATGTATTGAGGAACCTGCTGTCCTGATCTAAGATGATAGTCTGTGGGATCCAAAAGAAGTGTACCCACACTCATTCAAAGAATATTTTAACAGTGGCTTCTGCTGTGATATTCTTCTTACAGGCCGCCATAATGGCCATCTTTGAGAATCTGTCGATGACCATGAAAAAAAAATCATTGCCATGCTTAGTAGAAGGAAGGCTCGATATGTAATCCATGGAGATGGATTCCCAAGGTCGACTAGGGGTAGGCATCAGAGTATAGAGGTCTTGATTCTCGATGGTCAGTTTGGTAATGACATAGGTAGTGCAGGTTTGATGTACTTCTCGACATCCTGTCGAAGGTTTGGCCAATAGAAGTACTTTTGTGGTACTTCCACTATTTTCTCAACCTTGAAACACCCAATGACCCAACTATAGTGCACTTCCCAAATCATCTTGGCATGCTTGCTTGAAGGAAAAAAAAGGTGCCCCGTGTGACATAATACTGCATCCTGGAGGTGAAAATTTGGAACTCGGTTACCCTCCATGATCATCTTGTACGTGAGGCCGAATTCCGGATCGCTCTTGTAGAGAAGTGTAAAATCAGAAGTTTGTGCCTGCAAAAGTTGAGCACGGTGGTTATCACCACGATCGGTGGTCATCTGAGGCAATATTCAACAATATTGGTGCTACCCTTATATAATTGATGTTCAAATGAAACTATTGTAGATATGTGGTCTACTTCTGATGGTGATAGTTCTGCAACTTCCCTTATGTCTGTATGAAATGCAGGGGTCGGTGGTCTGTGTGCATGATAATTTCCTTCCCCAAAATGTAATGCTTTTGTTCTCGACAAACCTGAAAAATGGAATACATCTCTTTGTCATAAGTGGGATTATTTCAGACTATGACGGACAGTGTCTCACTGTGATCAAGGAAAATTTTAGGAGCTAATATTCGCAGGTGGGCTAATTTTCCATGATTTTTCAAAAAAATGATTTTCCAATTTCCAATTTTTTGAAAATTGATTTGCCCAAATTTTATAGTATAAAATTATTTTACCCCAAAAAAAAGAAAAAAATCATATACTCTAATATAAAATGATTATACAAATAATTTTTAGCAAAAATAACATCAAATTTTTTACAATTTACATATTGGGGACTACTAACATTTGCCAAGGTTTCTAAACTTTAAGATAAACATCCATCCTCAAAAACTTCCCTGACTGTGATATGCCACTGGATGACCCTATTGAGTAAGAACTACCCCAATAGCATAGTTAGAGGCATCTGCCTCGATCTCAAATGGTTGTTGCAAGTCTGGTAATGTGAGCACTGGGGTACAACATAGGCGATGCTTCAATTCTATGAATGCCTTCTGTTGAGATTCCCACCAAAAGAATTTTTCTTTTGATCCTCCCCTGGTGACTTGAATTAAGGGCCAAGTGATATGAGAGAATCCCAACACGGACCTACGATAGAAATTAGCAAGACCCAGAAAGTTGTGAATCTCTGTTAGAGTGGTTGGGGTTGGCCAATCCTGAATGAATTGGATCTTGGTTGGATCCACATACACCCCCTGCTCATCAATAATGTATCCTAGATACTGAAGCTGGGTCATGCCAAAAGTTCACTTCCCCAAATTGGTACACAACTTGTGTTTCCACAATGTTTGGAGGACTTGTCAGATGTGGTGGAGGTTCTCTTCCCAACTCTGGCTAAATATCAGGATGTCATCCAAGTACACTACTACAAATGAGTTGGTGAATGGCCGCAAGATGTTGTCCATCATCCTCATGAACGTTGTGAGAGAATTCGTCAACCAGAAAGGCATGACCACCATTTGAAAAGGCCCTCCTAAGCTTTGAAGGCAGTCTTCCACACATCGGACGTTTAGATTAGTACTTGGTGATACCCAGACTTCAAGTCGATCTTATTGAAATATTTTTCCGCTTTGAGTTTGTTTAGAAAGTCATCAATCCATGGGATCGGGTACCTATTCCGGATAGTGATCTTGTTCAGCACTCGATAGTCAATACATAGTCTCCAAGTCCCATCCTTCTTCACCAATATGATTAGGCTCCCACAGGGCGACGAACTTGGTTGGATGTGACCTTTCTACAGCAGATCCTGAATCTGCCTCTTGATTTCATAATTTTCCATACCAGAGTGCCGATAGATGGGTCCATTGAGTAGCAACGCACTTGGGGTTAGATTAATGGGGTGCTTGATCTAACAGTGCAGATGCACCCCTACAGGTGATGTGAAGATGTCTCGATACTCCTCCACGACCTTGTCCATTTGTTGTTATCATGTGGAGGAGCCCTATCTGTAGATCATGGCCATAATATTTTTCTTGCCCTAAGGGCGGATCATCTGGAAAATAAATTTCCTAATTTTTGAAATGAGCTTACAACATTTTTTTGTAGTAACCAAAGAGATAGCAACAGGCGGTGGTACCTCTGGTATCCTATACAGCTTATTTACAAAAGTAACAATAACAACGCAGGGATGGGACTCATACACATCATGTCACTTCCACAAGTATGGTTGGCCTAAAAATACATCACAAACATCAAGAGGAGAAATTTTACATAATACCTCATCGGAAAAGGGTTTGAGGTTGTAGGGAAGGCTACACTGCTGGCCGATGCGAAGATCCCGTCCTTCGTGAATTCACCCGATGGTGTATGGATGTGGGTGTTATATGGTCAACAAGCTCAAATGCTTCACGATGTCTATTGAAATGAGTTTATTTTGGCTCCCACTGTTAGAAATGAACTGTAGTGGGGAACCCTTTACCCACATCTGGGAGTGGAAGAGAATCTCCTCCTCCTCTAGTTTTTCCAGTTCTTCCTTTTGAATCTTCGTGGTGGAAACAGTGGCGTTGGGCTCCACATCGATAATATGATTCACTATGTCATTCTCCTTCTCAGGTTCTGATTCAATATTGGAGCATGCATCTAATTTAGGAGCCTTCATCTCGGCTTCTAGTGACTGCTTGGCCCAACATTCACTTGTGTTGTGAGTGGAGCTCTTATGGAACTCACACCACTTTCCCATGCCCTTCTTCAGCTTCGCGGTGTTGTTATTTTATTGTGGCTTTGGCAGGTTGTCGTGGGCCGTGATGCCTTGGATTTTTCCTTTTTTCTGTGGTTTGGGGGCACCTTTCGTTTGATTTTGATTCACAGATCCAAAGTCTTGCTTCTTCTGTTTGAATTTTTGCTCAATCTTGGAAACATACTGGTATGTCGTACCAAGCGAGGAGATGTTGAGGAACTCCATTTCCTCCTGAATGTATCTGTGTAGAAAACTGTGGTACTTCAACACCAAATGTTTCTCCAAATATTTGATACCCAACTTTTTCTATAGGGTATGGAACAAATTCGTTAACTCATGCACATCTTGATTGCTTTGCTGCCACAGTGTAGCCCATTGTATGTACTTGTCCTCATAGCTCCCCACTATATAATATTGTTCCTTGATGGTGTCTTAGAAAGAATTACAAGTGGGTATGATTGAGAACAGAGAGGGTTACCCCTCATCCTTTTTATCACAGTAGGTTTCCCACTAGTCCTTGACATGGGGGGTGGATTTGAGCAGTGAAAAAATAATCTTTTCCCAGTTGGAAAAGTCATGAACCAAGAAATATCCTTCTAATAGGTTCAACCATATATCTATGATGTCTACATCTATTTGGCCATAAAATATGGGGATTTCAAAGTTTACCTATACCTTAAAAGGGGTTGCACCTCCAGAGTGGCTGCTGGATGCAGATGCGCCGCCAGTTTAATATTCAAAATCTGGAATAGCTCAGCAAGCCTGTTGAAATAATGCACTTTTGAGAATTCTGTGCATAGAAATGAATTTTTAGCTCTTGTATCCCTTATATCAGCTCATTTAAGATCTAAATCTAAAAGGAGAGAAAAAACAAATCAAACTAGGTGGGCTAAACAGATCTCCCACAAACTAGTCTAGTTGAAAATCACCCAAAGAGAGGGGTTGTAGCTATATGCAAAGGATTGCTTCAGAAATAACATAGATCCACTGAAGCACAATAGGAGGCTGATATGGAGGTTCATAAATCAGACATGTAACAGAAAATCAGATTTTCTTTACATCCCATACATTATACAAGAGAAAGAATGAGATTATAGAGCAAAAATCCTCAGAAATGAGGTGCTACAACCATAAGAAAAGATTGCATAGCCATGACAGCATTATTTTTAGAGGTTGAAGCAGCAGTTTATTAATCTTTAGATCTAGAGCAGATCTATACATAAAAATTTAGATCTAATACAGATCTGTGTACAAGAAATGCTGATCTATACATTCCCCTTGGGGTTTTGTGCAAAACATGAAGCACAGAGAGTAGATCTGAGATCTAAAGTTGCAGATCTGTAGAATGATTCAGAAATTTCTAAATAATAAAATGGAACAGAAGATCAGATCTGAAACAAACATGGATTGGATGGACAATCCATGGATCACCACAGTGAAAGGAAGATTCCTAGCACAGAAGATCTCTCCTCCAAAATGCAGACAAAGCACCCTACAACTTCTCCTTTGCAAATAAAGCAGTCCAAGGAGATAAAATGCACTGTAGCCTCTGAGAATGATTTGGCCTAATGCCAAGGTCTAGATCTGAAGCACAATCAGCTAATGAACTCTTCCAGGAGGTTAAAAGACACACTCACTGAGAAGAGCCACTAGTATAAGCTAGATCTGAGCAGATCTAGTGTCTTCCACTACTCAACTCACAAGGAAAACCCAACCCTCAACAGGATTAGCGTTGTAGGTGTAAGGTGAGCTTGGCCTAGAAGCCTGATGTGGAAAAGATAGCACAAGTCTCCTCCAAGAGTTGCTCAAGGAAGGAGGTGGGATTCCTGAACAAGAAGACCCAACAAGGGATGTGTGAGTAGACAATACCTTCAGAAATGATAATCTTCAAAAACATTCTCTTGTTGTTGTCCTCCTCCTTTTATAAGATTGGAGTCTTGGAAAAACCCTAAACCAATTCATTAGTTTAGCCTCTTTCACATGTAAAACCTCCTTCTAGAACTGCGTTGTCCCTCCAAGAGGTTCAATGCATCTAGACTGCGTTGTTGATATGGTCATGGTTTACTTGGTCAAGTGATCAACCTCTTCCACACTCAAAGTGTCTTCATTTTAACTAGTTATCTTGATTTCCATTAACATTGAGCCGTCCTTATTTAGGATCCACTCTCTGAGATTAAATGATGTTGACTTGGTCAAACTTGACCTTGTCCCCATAGTTTAGACATGGTTCACACATGTGGATGCTAGATTTGGTTATTTCATGATCCCTACCATGAGGGATTTTTATTCATACTTGAGAAAATTATGAGCCTCCTTGCTCAATTATTCATCCATCTAGATTTCAAAATCAAAATTAATATTCCTGTCAGCTGCAAGCTAGTTTAGGAATATTACAGCCAGTGGGCAGTCGTTGAAGGATCTGGGCGAAGTTATCCATCATCACGTTCCTTTGTTTTTCAAGGGCCTCCTCAAGGAATATTTTGATAGGATCTCATACTCCCTCATCTTTAATTTCATCCCCCATGGGCGACCATCGGGGTTGGCAAGGCTGATCTTTCAAAGCTTCAACCAGATCAAGCCCTAACACTTTATACCCCAACCTCATTGGGGACATGCAAAGAAGGACCAAGAAAGAGCAGGACGCTCTGATACCATTGATCCGAATTTATAAAAGAACAAAACAGAATACATAAATAAACATAAATACAAATATGCAGTGGAAATAACACTTCATTTCATTAATATCAAAGAACTGAAATTTGTTTACATACATAATGGAAATAAAATAGATAGGGCACTGCTAGCTTATCTCTGAGAAGATATGTGGCGGCTACAGGCATATGAACTTTGTGTTACAATGAGGCTTGAAGGCTTATATATTATTGAGAAATAATGGAAAACCCTAAACATCCAAAAACCTAACCCTAGGATATGAAATGCCAGAATATGGGCCCCGTCGAGGTAAATTGGTACATAAATTTCCTGGGGTCGTAACTTTGGCATACTATCTTCGTTTGACACACATGATATATCATTAGAAAGATATATCTGAGGACTAAAATTTTTAATAGTGAATATCAATTTTTAAACAAACACTAATTTTTCAGAGGTTTGAAGCCCAAAAAACTTCGTTTAGGGCCTAAAAATGACTTCGGAAGTTCAGGACCCAAAAAACTGCTAAAAATAGTAAATTGTGCTACAATTAAGGAAACTGAAAACTGAGAGAAAAAATGGTGGGTTTCCAAGTTGAATAGGCAGGTGGACACCAATATCCACCTGGATCACCAAACAAATATGGGACTTCCACGTTCCACCCGACTATATATTGGATTATCCAGATCTCTCTTCAGCTAATCACCCCCGTGCCATATTCCAAGCATGAATGTGGGACTCATAACCAATCAAAAAGTAACCAAAAAATCATGGATGCTACTGGAGTTCTCCACCTACACTGTGAGGAAATTGGGTGCCTCCTAGTTTTTCAGGCTTTGGCGTAACCCATAGTCTGATCCAGGGATCACTAGGCCCTACACCATGACCATCTCTCTAGGCTTTGCCATACATCCCGTCCCAGGACTACTAGGCCCAATGGAGAGAAATCCACCTCTTTGCTTTAATGTATATCCTTCCATTCACCGAAAATGATTCCTAGGTCCACCGAGGCACATAATCTAGCTTTACCATAACCCACAGTTTGGTTCAGGGGTTACTAGGCCAATGAATTTATTGTGATCCCCAGTCTAGTTCAGGGACCACTAGGCCATGTGTTTTTTATTTCAGAAATCCACCCCACTAAGCTTTGAATCCATCGAAAAATCTAGCTCAACCAAAGTATGAGAAACCCATCTCATCAAAGCTATATGGAAATGGAAAGGCTAAGTTGAAAACCACTGTCACACCTAGCCAAACCCATGCCAAGACAACAAGAAAACACATGCAATACCATGCATGATAGATCTAGAAGGGAAATAACATATGCAAATGGATACCTGCAAAGAATCCCACTATAGTTGTTCAATCCTATTCTTACTTGCTTGCATTTCCTTCCTTTCTCCAAGCCCAAGTTCTTCAAGAAAACTCAAAGTGTCTAAGAGTGTAAGAGAGAGAGAGAATAATGAGATCTCCAAAACCGCAATGACCAAAAAGCTTTCCAACTAATCCTCAAAATCATTTTTATATAAGAGGCCTATATTTTCTTCATTTTCCATTATTTTCCTTCATTTTCCTCCTCACACGCAACATGTGACCTTTCACCTTCCCTTTCTCCCATTTTCCATTATGTTCATAAATAAATGTGTCGAAAATACTTTTGCCTCTTTAATGCCTTAGCCTTAGCCTTTTCCAATTTCCTTTAGCCATAATAACCAAAATGAACACTCGCTAGGATATTTTTCCCAACCTTCAACTTGGAATACGTATCCCATGAACTGTGGTTATTATTTTTAACTTTTATTACATGTAATTTTCATTAGGGCTGTTACAGAACCATCCCCCTTGGGGAACACTGTCCTCGGTGTTCAACCACCCATATACCTTAGCAAAACCACTAAAAATAAAACATATTTCCCATGGAGCTTTATATATTAGCTCACTATAGTATTTACAATGCATAGCCTGCTCAAAAGCCAAAATCACCATGAAAATCATACTGTGTACTGGAGATTTATAAAACAACTCATTACGGTATTTACAACAACAACCACAGATAAACATATGCACATTTTCCCAACTAGAAAATAAAAGGATACAATGCCTATATCAATCAACAAGGGAATCTAGAGGCTCACACCTCCACCCTAAAAATATTACTAGGATTCACTTCCTTCCCAAGAAGTCTAGAATCCACTGTCATAGTCAAAGTCTGCATCCAATGTCCAATGCTACAATCCTGCGCCACTATACCCTCAGTGAAAAATTACCAGATCATTGTTCCAGGGCACACTCCCAATGTGCATATGATTCCATATGGAAATTCTAATGACCAAAACAAATCCATCCCCGACCTTCCCTTCTTTACTACACAATCCCTCGAGTAATGCAGTAATCCATTTTGTGTAGTCACTCACCTTCCAAGTTCCCCGACATCCCCATCCTGGGCGATCCATCCCTTGGAAAGGCTTCCTTGCATCGGAATATACAAAAACCAAGGCATATACCTACCTAAACCATCATACCGGTCATAGCATGCTCATGGTAATCAATAGACACTATTGGGTACCAGTGTCCCACAATGGCCCTGTTCCTGAAGTGCTTTACCAACATACTCCTGAATGTTCCAATTCCTTTTATTGGCATTTCTAGTTCTTTCAGTCGATTTCAACCATCCCAAACTGGGAATTACATGCTTCCTATACCAACCACATACCTGCCATTAGACTCAAAATAAATTGAAATAAACCGAAATCATACCTCATTGGTAACTCGCTAAAAAGGTACACTTCCAATTCTGTTCACTTCCTATCACAACAATTCAAACCATATGTTTGATCAAATAATCATATATAAACATATTGCATTAGGTCAGCTCAAGAAACAACCATCATAGATCAACATCATGAATCATATGCAATTATCATAAACCATAATCATAAATAAAATGTAACCATCATAAGTCAGGATCACAGATTACATGCGTAACAAGATTGAAATAGAATATATTGATAATTATCCTTCACTGGTCCTTACTTCTTCCTTTGTTCTTTGGTACACACACCAGATCAGTTGATAGACCCGACTAGCACCCAATGCCTTCTCTTCAACCTCATACACATAGACATGATGTACATCTCAACACATATACCCACATACGACATACAACACCATACAATACACACACCCACATCGACATATGACAGATACACCTATACTTGGTGTTACATCATAATACATATGCCTACACTGACATGCAACACATACACCTACACTCGGTGTACAATACAAAACAATACATATACATATACATAGTACAACAAAATGAGTACACATGTCAAGATACCATGACTACACCATGCACATACATAATACCGCATGCCCACAACACAAAATGTATGACATGCACACAATACCACATGTATATCAATACCATATGCAGAACATGTACACAGTACCACTTGTACACGACATTACCTACACAACATCACATGTAGATGACACCATCTGCACAACATGTACATGACACAATTTACACCGCACCACCTGTACAATGTGTACACAATACCACATGTACATAGCACCGCATGCACGACATGTACACTACACCACTTGTCACTCATGCACGCAACACCGCTTGTACATAACACTATATGTACGTCACACACAACACAATATGTACATAACACTGCATATTAAACATGTACATAGAACCATACGTACACAACACCGCATATCAAACATGCACACAACACCATATGCACACAACACCACATATCCAACATGTACATAGCATCATCTATACCTATCACTGCATATGCAATATACAAACAACACCATATAGACAACATGAATACAACATCATGTACATAATACTACATATACAACATTACACATCACCATAGGCACAATCACTGGATATACAACATGCACAACATATACACTACAATAGTATTGCACATCCATTGATCACATGCTGACTCCACAAGCAACCTTTCTTCTAGTATCTTTCAACGATCCATGCTTATCCTAGCATGCCGAAAATGACACTACTTTTACTTTGCTGATATACTCCTCAAAATTACATGTTCATAACATAACATATACATAGTACAACCATACAATATCAATTCATGTCCACATGATCTTAACCCTATAGATCCATCAGAGTTACTCTTCCCACTTGATTTCTCATAAGACCAATAACCTCTTCATGCCATTCACCTGCGTAAGAAATCATTCCTCCACAAGACTGATCCTTGAAAACCCTGTAATATAGTGGCATATATATATATATTAGCATAACAAAATCATGATCCTATAAGAGAAAACCATACATACACACATATACACATATAAACATTAGCATTAAACAATCATGATCCATGACGACCTTGTCAGACATGACATACATACATACATACATACATAGATGTACATATATATAAACATCAACATAATCGTGATCACCACATAATTGCTAGATATCATAAGGTCTAGGTTAAGAGAACTTCCTTTGTTCATGCACAACATGCACAACATTGAGAACAATAGTTCCCAACATAGACAAGGCATATGTTACCTTAAGCTCTTTAATTTACCTTTCCTGTCACCTTTATCATGTCTGTATTGCCACCATCCATTTACCCCAATGGACTCAACCAGTCCAACCGACTGTCACATTCTTACCTTCCGCCATGATTACTCATGCACTGAGCTCCATTCGAGCCTTACATTACCTAGTGGGTACCACAAAGCTCTCCCTGAGCTCCATCAACTTTCCTCTTTCCCAACCAATCCCCAAGAATCTAAAAAAATAAAAGGCAAGAACAAGAGCAAGCAAGAAGAATACCATGAAAAACCAAAAGAAATATGACACCGCAACAAAGCGACATAGCTATGCACCAGACATAAACAAGTGTTACACCATTTTTTGGTCATCTAACCCATTATCATTAGATGAACCCAAGTACACCATGTAAGACCAATTTTACCCTACGTAAAATTGCTTTCACAACATGAAATAACTTATTCATTTATACTTCCCGGTCATATTTAACCCAAAATAAGGAAATTAATTAAATAAACCCTTATTTATTATTTTATTTCCTAAGAATAAGTTATTTAAATCATTATTTAAATAATATTCTTAGTTAAATTTGACTAAATCATCCATAAATAATTAAACAAACCATTATTTATTTAATTATATTCCCATCATTTCCCTAAAATGATAAATAAAACATTTATTTATTTATTATTTATAAATAAAGGAATTGACCCAAGTCAAGAATCCTTTTCCCTCCAACAAATATAATAAAATATTCCTAAAGGGTGCTTCTAGAATTCGATTAATAATATTTTATTCATGCACCGAGTTGTAGACCGCCCTAATATTTTGTTATAAATAGAAGGGTTTTCCCCATTCATTAATCACCTTCATTGCATTAGATCACACTAGATCTATTCTTGGTCACCATTTTCCATTTTTGCTTTGTGAGCTCCCATTGAGTTCTATGTTTGTCAGGGTTTTCTACCACAATAAGAGAGAGGAATTTTAGATCTGAAACGCTAAGGACTTTCAAGAACCCATCCCATTGAGGAGAATCGGAAAACACCTTTCTTGTTTTCCTCTCAGGTGCCCCATTCTTTAATATAATACAAATCATTCTTTTAAACACTTTGTTCTTGTCTTGTCTATTGGATACATGGAGCCATATTATATTTGTAGGTTTTAACCCTGAACAGAAATATCTACACACGATTCTTATAACAAAAAATAAACAATAGCAAGAGCATAAAACATAAAACAGTCAAGCAGAGATTTCCCTGATCCCAAATCGGAATGACAGCTTGATTTTCCATTATATTCCTTTTAGTGTTACAACACATATATATACATGTAGGAGCATACATAGCCCCAATCCATTAACCCTGGATGCAGGAGCTTATAACCGTAGTTCATGACAGGATCTACTCAAATGCTAAGGGCCGAAAACCATGAACCCCAAAACCATGTACAAAACCATGCAAAACCATGGGCGGATCACTTTATGGGTAGATACACACAAAAAACAAATTTTAATGAGAAGCTGGCCCTTGGGATTTGATGATGAGGCCTTGGCCTCGTGACTGACTACTTCCGACGCAACATACAGCGCGTGGGGCTAATCGTGGAAAGAATATAACACATACCCAACATTCTCCCACTTGTTGTTTTCTTTCCACAGGGGGCCACGGGAGAGCTTAGTCATTGGGCCAATTCTTCAACACCCATTGTTTCTCTACACCAAGAGAACTTCTGAGTGCTCACAGACTTCGTCAATGCATCTGCAACATTCTTCAACATTCTTCAAAGTGTCCACCTTTACCAGCAACACCCTTTTAGCCTCAACCATATCTCTAACAAAGTGATATTGAACATCAATGTGCTTTGTCTTTGAATGATAAGCATGGTTCTTAGCCAAGAAAATTGCACTTTGGCTATCACAGTCTATCCTTATAGCTTGCTGTACCAACCCCATACTTGAACACAATCTCTGCAACCAAACTGCTTCCTTGCTTGCATGAGTGGCTGCTATGTATTCTGCCTCTGTAGTTGAAAGAGCCACTACAGACTGTCTTTTACTCATCCAACTGACCGCACCTCCAAATAGGCTAAACACATACCCACTTGTAGATCTTCTTTGGTCCAGATCTCCAGCCCAGTCTGCATCAACAAAACCACGAATGTCCAACATTCTTTCCAATCCTGGTCTTCCCCGGTAGCACAAGCCATAATCACTAGTGCCACGTAAATATCTGAAAACCCGCTTCACTACTGTCCAATGCTCCTTCCCTGGGTTTGACATAAACCTGCTCAATACTCCCACTGCATGTGCAATGTCTGGTCTAGTACAGACCATTGCATACATCAGGCTACCCACTGCACTTGCATATGGAACACGGAACATATACTCCTCTTCTTCTTGTGTCTTGGGACACTGTTCAGCAGACAGCTTTACACCTACAGGAATAGGAACATTCACCGGTTTACTATCCTGCATATTGAACCTCCGCAATATAGTCTCGACATACTTCCTCTGGTTTAACCAGAGCTTCCTCTTTGCCCGATCTCTCTTAATTTCCATGCCCAAAATATAGTTTGCAGCACCAAGATCCTTCATGTCGAATTTGGAGAACAGTTGGGTCTTCAAATCTTGGATAATTTCTTTGTCACTTCCAATCAACAACATATCATCCACATACAAGACCAAATAAATAACATAGTCACCAATTAATTTAAAATAAACACAGTGATCCTCCTTGCTTCTGGTGAAGCCAAGTCCCCGTATATAGGTATCAAATTTCTCATACCACATCCTTGGTGACTGTTTTAACCCATACAAAGACTTCTTCAACCTGCATACCAGTTCTTTCTTACCCTTCACCATAAAGCCTTCAGGTTGCTTCATGTAGATCTCCTCTTCTAGATCCCCGTGAAGAAATGTTGTCTTCACATCCATCTGTTCTATTTCAAAATCAAATGCAGCAACAACAGATAAAAGTAATCTAATAGAAGTAACCTTGGCAACAGGAGAAAAAATATCACCAAAATCAATTCCCGGCACCTGGGAATAACCTTTTGCTACCAACCGAGATTTGTATTTCTCCACCTTGCCTTCTACATTCATCTTCTTCTTAAACACCCATTTGCTCCCAATGGGCTTCCTTCCAGCCGGCAACTCCACCAGATCCCATGCATCTTTTTTGTGCAAGGATGCCATTTCATCAACCATGGCCTCCTTCCAGAGTTTTCCATCCTCTGAATCTACTGCCTCCCTGACAGTTCTGGGTTCATCATCAGTTATAGTTAAGGCAAAAACTGAACAAAAAGCAGATGGACTATACCTTTCTGGTTGCCTTCTTTCCCGAACTGATCTTCTCAAAGCTGGAGTTTGTGGCTCTTCATCTTCTGAGTCTTCTTCTGTTGTAGAGTCTGATTCATCCTCCTTTAGCTCAAACTCTATCTTCTCAAGTTCCTTTGGTAGGACTTCATGTTTAACAACATCTTTCACTTCTCTAAACACCACATCTCGGCTGTACACAACCTTCCTTGTTTCTGGGTTCCAAAGCTTGTAACCCTTTAAACCATCCTTATACCCAATAAAGATGCACCTTCCAGATTTATTATCCAACTTGGTCCTTTTCTCCTTTGGAACATGTACATATGCATCACATCCAAATACCCTTAGATGTGAAAGAGAGGGTTTCTTACCAGTCCATACCTCATGTGGAGTCTTATCCTCCAACGCTCATGAAGGTGATCTGTTAACTAAGTAACATGCAGTCTCCACTGCCTCTGCCCAGAATTCTTGTCCTAACCCGGTACCACTGAGCATGCTTCTTGCCTTTTCCATCAGTGTTCTATTCATTCTTTCTGCAACTCCATTTTGCCGAGGTGTGTATGGAGTAGTCTTCTGCCGTGCTATACCACACTTCTTACAGAACTCTTCAAATTCCTTCTTGCAGAACTCCCCACCATTATCTGTCCTCAACGCCTTTATCTTCTTCTCTGTCCGGTTTTCCACCAGAGCCTTAAATTCTTTAAATTTGTCAAAGAATTCAGATTTCTTCCTCAAGAAATATATCCATGTATTCCTTGAGAAGTCATCTATGAATGAAACATAGTACACAAACTTTCCCAGTGATGGAACTGACATAGGTCCAAACACATTACTATGCACAAGTTCTAATATCTTGTTTGCCCTCTTAGCACCAGAAGGAAAACTCACCCGATTCTGCTTCCCATATACACAATGTTCACAGAAATCAAAATCCAGAGAAAAATTAGACATACCTTCTACCATACCATCTCTATGTAGTATCCGAAGGCCCTTCTCTCCAATATGTCCAAGCCTTTGATGCCATAGCATGGTCTTTTCTCCAAAGACAAATAGACTTTCCGTCCCACTTTCAGGAACCACAAAATTGTTACACCCATCAATAACAGTGCTACCTTGTAGCTTGTACAGAGTTCCAGTCCGAACTCCCCGCATTAATACCAGTGCTCCCCGAACCATCTTGCAGGCATCTTTCTCGAACACTGTTTTTACACCTGCATCATCCATCTTGCTTACAGAAATCAGATTTATGGCCAATGTAGGAATATGCAGAACACCAGGAAGTGTTATAATCCTCCCACCTTGCAGCTTCAACTTGACCTTTCCACGTCCGACGATTCTGGCCTTCCTATCATCCCCTAGGAAGACATCACCACCATCATATTTCTCATACTCGCAGAACCACTCCCTATGGGGAGTGAAGTGAAAGGATGCACCTGAGTCAATCAACCATGACTCATGATCTACATGTGTATTTGAAGAAGAAGCCAAATATACATCCCCACCTTCATCCGAGGTGGTTTTTGCCTCTGCAGAAGGAGCATCATCAGATCCCTTTCCTTTCTCAGGAGCTTTAGATCTGCAGTCCTTTTTGTAGTGCCCTTCCTTTCCGCATTTCCAGCACACCTTTACAAACTTTCCAGGAGATTTAGATCTCCCTCTAGATTTAGATCTCCCACTCTAAACCTTATTCTTGTTTCTGTTCTGGGACCTTCCTCGTACAGATAAGGCATCTCCATTCTGACCCTCCATATTTCTCCGTCTCATTTCCTCTGACAGCAAGGCTGAGACAATGTCATCAAAATTCAAAGTAGTTGTATTGCTACCTATTGCAATAACCAGACTGTCCCACGAGTCTGGTAGAGAACACAAAAAACTGATGCACTTATCTTCATCTGAGATTTTAATATCAATAGATGACAGCTGACTTACCACAGTATTGAAGGCGTTCAGATGCTCTGTCACCGAATCTCCATCCTTCATCCTCAGGTTATACAGCTTTTTCCGCAGGAACAACTTATTCACCAGAGACTTAGATTGGTACAAAGTCCCTAGCTTTTCCCACAAGTTCTTCGCCGTAGCTTCCCCAGATACATTCAACAATACTGAATCTGAGACACACAACCGTATTGTGCTCTTAGCCTTCCGATCCAGTTTCTTCCAGTCTTCATCTGACATCGCCATTGGTTTAGTACCTGGATCTACCACGATCCACTGATCTTTATCCACCAGCAGATCCTCCATCTTGAGTTTCCACAACTCAAAACTCTGACCATTAAATTTCTCGATCTCTATCTTTCCGCCGCTCGCCATCTTCTTTCACTGCAAGAATCGATCCCGCAGATCTCCCACTGAACAAGGTCTACCACAGGCCCGAGCAAAAAACCCTCAACAACAAAGGCGTCCCCTTGAAGCCGAAACAGCTCTGATACCAAATGTAGGTTTTAACCCTGAACAGAAATATGTACACACGATTCTTATAATAGAAAATAAACAATATCAAGAGCATAAAACATAAAACAGATAAACACAGAGATTTTCCCCTAGATCTCAAATCGGGACGACCAGCTTGATTTTTCATTATATTCCTTTTAGTGTTACAACACATATATATACATGCCGGAGCATACATAAACCCCAATCCATTAACCCTGGATTAGAACATAACTGTAGTTCCCTTGACCGGATCTACTCAAATACCAGGGGCCGAAAACCATCGAACCCCAAAATCATGTGCAAAACCATGCACAAAACCATGGGCGGATCTGCCTATGAGTGGGTCCGCACAAAAAAATTTTTTTGGCCGGGGCGCTGCCCCGGACCCCAACGGTGGGGACTGCTTCGCCCCTCGTGACCCCCCAGCTACGCCCGACGCAACATACAGCGCGTGGGGCTAATCGTGGAAAGAATATAACACATACCCAACAATATTTTATCTGCTTAATGTATTTTGTGCTTAGATCTGAATTTGTGCAATAGACTTAAAGATATTTTGTAGCCATAATCGATGTTAGGGCTATTTGTTATGCGTAGCTAAAGTGATCTTTTACGACGAAAGATTCATGCTAACAACAAGACCCAAAATCAAGTGCAAAAAAATCAAAGGACTAGAAGCACACGGCATAGCAACAAACACCATGAACCAATCCCCTATAAATTCCCAACACTTCCAAATGAAAGCTCAACATGACCCTTAAATATTTCATGGAATTTTCTTTTGCCATGCAATCCCCTGCATCATGCTGTCGTAAACACATAATTGCTAGTCAACAAGTTAGTTACCTCAACTTGTTGGGCCAATCAAACTGCCTTGCAGACGAACAAACACATGGCAGTAACATGTCCCAAATATAAATACAACATATATATTAGTTTGGAATCAACATTTACCAAGTATAAAACCATGTCATAATCAACCAACAGTCAAAATCATAGTACTACAACTAGCACACTGTTACACTCAAGTACATATCACTTGTCTCAATGCATACCTGTTAGTACAATCATATTAAAACATGATCATTACTTCATGCAATCTTATAGAAACATATACTCATATCATGAACTTAATAAAACATTCAAATAACATGCAAACATACCATGTTAAATAAATCAACTAGATGATGTAATAAACATGAGATCACTCAAACACCAAATAGACAACATAATCAAACAACCAAGCACCACGTAGATGACATAAGTAAGATCATACCTTAATGTATCTTAGGGGAGGCTATCTTGTCTGCACAATCAATCTAGTTAGCAGGATATAACTTCACATACATCAGCTCAAACACAACTAATATTATGATATCCATAACAATAACTAACTAACATGTTCACATCATAAGCTCATAAACATTTGTCATTCATGCATAACAATCACAAATGCATCTTCAACCTAGGTTAGCATGACATAATATCACAAATATATCTACTCATACATGAATTTCATAACCCTAACCATTTTCATAGGCCAATCCAATTAGCATAGTACATATAACATCAAGATATTAATGAAATAACCCTAATCATAAATTCACTAGCATGTAACAATAATAAGTTATATATCATGCTCATAAACAACATATAAGTTATATAACATAAAATAATAATAACAATGCATACTACCACAAGTTTCTATCATTCATGACTATTCCACACATGTACATATAACCACACTAATAAACTAGCATCTATAATGTATGTAGCCATAGCATCAATAGAATGAAAGGAATACTCTTATCCATAATGCATATAAAAATTCTTAACCGACATACCTACATGCCTAAGATCCAAACCTATATGACAACATGCTCTTGCCTAAAAGCTCAATGCTGCAACTTTACTTTGATGGTATGCATCTGCTGCTCTGTCCTAGCCAACATATTAGCATCCTAACATAACAATATCACCATGATGGCCTAATTACATACAATGACATTATTCACAACAACCTTTGACCATACCAATGCACACTTGACTATGTGCACCCACTTGACATGTATAACCAATCATGAACAATCAATGCATGTGCCACATATAACATCACATAAGAAAGAACACACATAAAAAACACAAGCATGACCAATATGCAAACAAGAATAAACAAGAAATGCATGTACAACATGCAACGACATGTAAGAAAACGTGCACAAACAATACATAAGAAAGAACCACACATAACCAGTCATACACTCATGACAACATGCTGACAACAACACCATCAACACTTCCATGGCAACACCATTGCCACATGGCCCACACAACATGGATGCAACAAGAAAATATAGACCACAAACATATTACACACGCATGCAACCAACATAAATTCATGATCAAAACACTTCCCATCTAGTCTGAGGGTTGAACGATGCTCTTATACGACTCTGTAACACCCTCTTCCTACATTTACCCAAGTAGTCGACCAACCGGGGTAAACATGTGATGAGAGGCTAATAATATGAGATTCAACCTCGTAGATGAATTTGAGGAAGTGGAACCAACAGAAACATGAAAAAAAAACCTTACACTGCATCATTGACATCCCCAGGAGGAAACCCAACCTTCTAGGGCCCTGTTCCCCGAGGGGGAACTGAATTTTAACCCATTTGAGGCTTAAATGCAGGCATGTAATTGAAAGGGAGTAGTTATAGACCCTTAGCTGTGGGCTTGCCTTGTCAAGTCCGTGGTTATGGACCCAAAGTTCAATACTGTGCCTATAGATTCGAGACTTATACCACATTTTCAGCCCCTGAGCCCAAGTCACTGCCTCGAACTTCCTGTAACTTTAGGAGAGGGTAAATAACATTAAAAAAAATACATGGAAGCAATCACATCATCGATAACTCATCTGACCCCCCCAGTCATGACATGATTTTCTTCAAACATGTCACAGACATTGCATCTACAGGTGTAAACAACATACACTAGTACATTTGGTCAAAATTCCGACACTTTTGACCAAATGTTGGAAATTTCCCAAATTTTTATCAATTTTTCAAATCCCGCCCACAACTGTCGCTATACCGACGATTAAAGACAAGTGTTGGTATTGCGACACTTAGAGATAAGTGTCGGTATTGTGACGTTCGGAGCAAAGCGTCGGTATTGCGATGGTTTGGAGAAAAGTGTCAGTATTGCGACGTTAGAGTAAAGCGTCGGTATTGTGACAGTTAGGACAAGTGTCGGTAGTGCGACAGTTGGGTCAAGGGTCGGTATTGCGACATTTGCAAGTGTTATTGTTTAGAACAATCTTAGGGTTCAGGGTTTAGGAACAATGTTTTGGAGTTATAATTTAGTGTTTAGGAACAATGTGTCGAGTCATGTGATCGGGTTTATGGTTTAGGAACAATGTTTGGGCGGGTCGCGTTGGGTCTTATCGGGTCGTGTCGTGTAGTGAGGCCGCCTAAGGAAACATGTTCGTAAGGGTGGGGTGGAGTCTAGTGATGGCGCTCAAGGAAACTCGTTCGGGTGGGTTGGGTCATGTGCCTTGTGCACGTTTGTGAGACCCCTTTGTCATTTTCTCCCTCATTCCTTCATCGACGTTCGTGCGGGTTGGGATGGGTCGTGTGATGGCACCCAAGGAAACACGTTCGGGCGGGTTCGATCCGGTCTAGTTGGGTCATGTGAGGGAACCCAGAGAAACGTGTTCGAGTTGGTCGGGTTGGGTCGGGTCGGGTCGTGTGGGGGTGCCCAAAGAAACACATTCGGGTGTGTCGGGTCGGGTTTGGTTGGGTCGTCATGTTGTGTGAAGCCGACCAAGGAAACACATTCGTACGAGTTGGGTCGAGTCGTGTCATGATGGCGCCCAAGGAAACGTATTTGGGTTAGGTTAGGTCAGTTCATGCCATATTGTAAGGGTGCCCAAGGAAACATGTTCAAGCGGGTCAAGTCGGGTCGGGTGATCGGGTCAGGTCATGTCGTGTACTGAGGCTGCCCAAGCTGGAAATGCATTCGGGCAGGTCTGGTCAGGTCGGGTCGGGTCGTATCAAACATGTTGAGTTGTGACCACCCATGTTGCTTGTGCACATTTGTGCGATCCCTTTTTCGTTTTCTCCCTTGTGCACCCTTTGGTTAGGCGGGTTGGGTCGTGTCGTGTGAGGGCGCCACAGGAAACTCGTTCGGGTCAAATCATGTGAGGGAGGTGATCGTATAAAAAATGCTAAGATGTGACCACTCGTGTACCTTGTGCACATTCATGTGACCCATTTTTCATTTTCTCCCTTGTGCCTTCGATGTCGTTCAGGTGGGTCGGGTAATTGGGTTGGGTCGTGTGATGGCTCCCAAGGAAATGCGTCCAGGTTGGGTCGGGTCAGGTTGTGTTGTACCATGAGGACACCTAAGGAAACATGTTCAAGTAGGTCGGGTTAGGTCAGGTCATGTGAGGGTGCCCAAGGAACATGTCCGACCGGGTCGGGTCATGTCGGGCTGTGTCATGACTAGGGTGCCCAGGGAAACACGTTCAGGTGGCCGGTCGGGTCGAGTCACGTGATACCGCCCATTAAGGAAACACGTTCGAGTCGGGTCAGGTTGGGTTATGCCATATTGTAAGGACACTCATGGAAACACATTCGGGTGAGTAGTGTGTTGGCCTTCGTTTAGGTGGGTTAGGTCATGTCGTGTGAGGGCGCCACAGAAAATGTGTTTGGGTCAGATCATGTGAGGGAGGTTGTATAAAAAATGCTAATTTGTGACCACTCGTGTGCCTTGTGCATGTTCGTGAGACCCGTTTGTCGTTTTCTCCCTCGTTCGTTCGTCGACATTCGGGCAGGTCGGGACGGGTTGGGACGGATCGTGTGATGGTGCCCAAGGAAACGCGTTCGAGTCGGGTGGTGTGAGGGCTCCCACAGAAAGGCATTCGGGCGGGCCCGGTATGGTCCTGTCGGGTCGTGTGAGGGCACCCAGGGAAACTTGTTCGGGCAGGTCGAGTCGGGTCGGGTCGTGTGAGGTTGTCCATATAAAAAATGCTAAGTTGAACTAACTGTCTATGTGCATTGTACTACATGTTCGTGCAACCCGTTTTCTATTTTCTCCCTCGTGCCTTCGACGTTCAAGCCAGTCGGGTCGGGTGGGGTCGGGTGGGGTTGGGTCGTGTGAGGGTGGTCTTATAAAAAATGCTAAGTTGTGACTACCCATGTTGTGTCGAGTCGGGTCCGGTCATTTCGTGTGAGGCTGTCCAAGGAAACATATTCGCGCGGGTCGGGTCGGGTCGTGTCATGTGAGAGCACCCAGGAAAACGTGTTTGGGTGCGTCGGGTGGGGTCGAGTGGGGTCGTGTGAGGGAACCTAATTAGGAAACGCATTCGGGCGGGTCATGTCAGGTCATGCCATGTGAGGCCGCCCAAGGAAATGCTTTCGGGCGGGTCAGGGTGGGTTGGGTCGGTTCATGTAAGGGTGTCTAGGGAAACGTGTTCGGTCGGGTCAGGTTGGGTCAGTTCTGCTCATGTGAGGGCACCTAGGGAAACGCGTGGTTCGGGCTGGTCAGGGCGGGTTGGGTTGGGTCATGTGAGGGTTAGAATCATGTGTTTTTGTTGGAATTGGAATAGGTATACTATTGTGAACATTGCCTTAGCTCAAAAACCTATTTGGAATAGACTTCCTCTGCAACTTACACCTAGCCATCTTTGTGACAATACAATTTTTCCTCTCAACCAATACATTTTGTTGTGGAGTGTAAGGTGTAGTATATTGTCTTTGGATCCCATGTTTAGCACAAAATTTATTGAAATATTTTAAGTAGAATTCCCCTCCAGTATCATATCTAAGAGAGGCAATGTGAAAACCTAACTATTTCTCTATAAATGCTTTGAACTTTTGAAATTCATTAAACACATCCTATTTTAATTATAGAAAATATACCAACATTTTTCTACTGAAATAATCAACAAACGGAAGGAAGTACCTAGCAACAGTGGTTGATGTCATGTTCATTAGTCCACATATATTGTCTGAATGTACCAACTGAAAAACCCTCTACGCTCTCCAAGCTTGCCCTTCATAAAAATATGGTATTCAATGTAGCTTCCCTGCCTGACAAGATCTGCAAACTCTATGGATCTTCTACAGAATGTTTGGAAGTCATGCTCAAATTCTTCCACCCCTCTTCAAGTGCATCTGCCTGAAGCTTGACACCTGAATCCTCAACCCCTTCCAGCTTCTAATTAATTCAAAACTTAGGAGAAGTTTGGGAATGTCGGACCTGATCCTCATAAAAAAAAACTTCACTATTGAAGATTACCCTATCCGTGTCAATATCAATAAACCTATAAACCTTATAGTTTTGTTGTACCCTATAATCATTATCTTTTTTGTACCCTTAAGCCCCTAAATCACTAGCACCTAAACCCATAACCCCTTAATGCCTAAACACCTAAATCGTTAATGCTTAACCCATAACCCATTAAGCCGTCACCCCTAACCCCTCAAATCCTTAATTGCTAAATCCCCTAACCCCTAACCCCCTAATCCCTAATCCCTTAACCACTAAATCATTATTCACCTAACCCCTAACTGCGCCTAAATCCCCTAACCCCTAAGCCCCCAATCCCTAATCCCTTAACCACTAACTCATTACTCCCAGCCTAACCACTAAATGTGCTTAAATCCCCTAAACCCTAACCCCCAAATCCCTAACCGTTTAACCACTAACTCATTATTCCCCCAACCCGAATCCCTTAACCACTAACTCATTATTCCCTTAACTGCTAAATGCGCCTAAATCCCCTAACCCCTAATCTCACAATCCCTAACCCCTTAACCCCTGAGCCCCCATCCCTAATTAGGTTATGTGAGGAACCATATTTAGGGTTACAATGACTATGCTCAACAGCTGTAAACCCATTATTTGCTTGATTCGACATCGATTCAGGGGACTTCATCTGATTTACCAACAAACGTCAGTGGTGATATAAATGTTTGTACTCATGACATATTCAACATCTAAAGGGTATATGCTCATAGTTGAGTGTCTTCTTCCACAAATGGAAGGAATTACCTAGCAACACTGGTTGATGTCATGTTCATTGGTCCACATATATTATCTGAAAGTACCAACTGAAGGACCCTCTATGCTCTCCAAGCTTTCCCTTCATAAAAATATGGTATTCAATGTAGCTTCCCTGTCTGACAAGCTCTGCAAACTCTGTGGATCTTCTACAGAATGTTCGGAAGTCATCATGCTAAAAATATTAAATCCCCTAACCCCTAAGCCCCCAATCCCTAATCCCTTAACCACTAACTCATTATTCCCCTAAACCCTAAACTCGCTTAAATCCCCTAACCCCTAACCCCCAAATCCCTAACTGTTTAACCACTAACTCATTATTCCCCCAACTCGAATCCCTTAACCACTAACTCATTATTCCCTTAACCCCTAAATGCACCTAAATCCCCTAACCCCTAAGCTCCCAATCCCTAAACCCTTAACCCCTAAGCCCACAATCCATAATTAGTTTATGTGAGGAGCCATGTTTAGGGTTACAATGACTATGCTCAACATCTGTAAACCCATTATTTGCTTGATTCGACAACAATTCAGGGGACTTCATCTGATTTACCAACAAACTTCAATGGTGATATAAATGTTTGTACTCATGACATATTCAACATCTAAAGGGTATACGCTCATAGTTGAGTGTCTTCTTCCACAACTGATCATCTTGAAATTATATATCTATTGATTTCAGAAAGGGTCAAATATGTTCATGTATACACATATGCAGACATGCTGTAATGTTCCACAACATAATGAACAGACTCATGTGCTTTACCTTTCCCTTTACCGGGTGTTTTACCATATTCAATGAAGGATTCACAATGCCACTACCATAGGAAGCGCACCACTGAAATAAAATTATGTTACCAAACAAAACATAGTGATGAAACAATGCTTGGTGATGAACCAATGATCCAACTCGACATAAACATAGATTATAGGGGTATCATTACAATGAACCAAGGGAAAAAGTAGAGATAATGCAGTGGGAATTATGGAGGGGATATCAGGAAATAATATAGGGAGGAACGTTGAAAAGCAAGAAGAAATCGAGGGAAAAAAACAAGTGTGCTGATGGTAGAGCTTAGGCCCGTACATCAGTATGTGGGATAGAGTTGCAAGACTTGGAGCCCTTTTCCTTAAACTCACCAGTGAAGTTCGCCACACTGAATCATGAAAATAACTGATATATAACTCAACATACAAAGTGAAACATTTATCAAATGCGAGCCAAGGACCTTCCAAACACCAAGTGTCATGCTTCTCCCATGATTCTGCATGCCATCCCAAGAGTGCGCATAATGGTGAGGTCATAAATGAACCTCAATCATCTGTTAGAGGAATTCAAAACCATATCCAATCCTGTGTATGATATCTCCCCCTAACCTACTTTGATTAAACAATTGATATGTCATAAATCCTTTGTAATCACACATAACCCATCTCCCTCCATCATGAATTTAATGAACCTTAATATTCTGTAAGAGGAATTCAAAACCATATCCAATCCTATGTATGATCTTGCCCCTTGACCTACATCGATTAAACAATTGATATGTCATAAATCCTTTGTAATCGCACATAACCCGTCTCCCTCCATCATGAATTTAATGTGAAATACGAAGGCTCTACGTAACCTGATGTGTAGCCATGCGTGATATGAATCCCTCCAAGTGGAGTCCATGGCACGTTCACTAAGGCTTGCTTGAAACTTGGCCACACAAACAGTTTCCATGTTAATCATGAGCGAGAGGATAAATTGTTACCAAAAAATGGAAAACCAATGGACTGAAGCTAAAATGGCATCCTCATAAGGGAATCATTCACTTTATCCTTAAAATCACAAATTTTCAACACTGGCCTTTTCTAAATTTAAAGGAAAAAGGGGTTGCAAACCTAAAAATAATTAAATATATTAATGGAAAAAGGGGTTGTAAACCAAAGTACAATGTTTAAATCAAACCTAAGTTCCAAAGTTTTTATGCGTTGGCATTTGAAAGGTTTTAATACTTGTTTATATGGTGGAGAATTACCATAAAATATGGTTTTAATATCAACAGAGGCATTTCAAACGAATTACATGGTGGCATATTCATTAACCTATGGTTCAAAGGTTTCAGATTAATTGCGAGCTTTTAAAAATTTTAAATTAATCACTACAACTACCCCTGCATGTAATCACTACAACTACTTTCCACCTCCATAATCGACTCAAACCCTACTGGTTATACGCCTCCTGTTGCAAAGAACCACCTGTGAAACATGCAAGAAACTCCAGAAAGATTCCTAAAATACTACAGGCCCTTCCTCCATCAATAGGAAAAATGGTAATGTGAACTTATTTTCTGTTTGTTACAGGTGTGCTTGCATCTTAATATAAAATCTAGGAAACTGTTTGGGGGAATGATGTGGATATGCCAAATTGGTTGATTGCAACACGTAAGAGTTAGAGATAATATTATTTTGCATATTTTGCATAAGTTTATAGATGCCAGCCTGATAATGCAGGCTTATAACACAAACCTAACAAACAAAAGTTCTTGTTTCCTAGAAACAGAGGATCACTCGGAAGGCTTTTCCATGTTTTGTTGTATAAATTGTAAGAAATTGCACACGGGCTTAAATGCGTATCAATGCACAACCAATACCCTATTGCAGAACATACCAATGGAGAATAAAATTTGAGAGGAGCCATGAACTCTGAATAGATACTTGGAGGCATCTGTTGAAGCTCAATCCAAACTTTAATATCACGACCCACAGATTGCAATTCCCAAATTTGTATTTTTTCAAGATCTTTATTAAGGTTGTTAACCACTCTCCAAACCATGATTAGGTGACCATTTCTCTCTGCAAGGACCGGAGTAGAAATAGAGCATGGCATGGCTGCATCAAGTTCAGACCAAATGCCACTCTCAGCATCAAATCTAAGAACTCCATATGGAAATTGGGCCAAATGTGCTAGTGTTACCTTCGCATGATAGTGGCACATTATTTTTCCTTTGCCATATGGCATCATGATTATCTGTGCATCACAATCATAAATCTCAAATGAATGATGACTTTCCCACATTACGTGAATTCATTACTGATTAGGTATGGCCAGTCTCATTTCTGGAGTATATTGTTTAGTCAATTTAGTGTCCTAAATTGCTAACATAAATGATCAACTAGGGCTAGTAAACTGATGAAGTGTGATGCACTATATGTGCCTAAGTATCCCTTTTTCTTACTTCATTGTTTTTAGTGTTTTATTGATGTTTTGGGTTTTTTTATGTTTGAATCTTAGTATGCTACTCTATGCTAAAAATATGAAGTTAGATTTATGTCAAAAGGGAGAAAATGAAATGTTAATAAATGAATTAAAACAGATTTTATTTGCAAGTTCTGTTCCTAACTAGAAAATGATGAAAAAAAAAAGTTCTAATCCATGGATATTACAGCTTCTAAATGAACATTCATGAAATGAAAAGTAACTCAAAACAATACAACCTAATCTAATTCATTTAGTTAGAGATTTGTTGGAAGAGCTTGTGAAAAATATTAATCTAATGCAATGGAGATCTCTTAAAACATAAAAGAAATGCTGAAACAACTTATAACATTACAACTAAATCTCATTCATGAGTTAGAGGTTTATTGGAAGAGATTTTTGAAAGAGATTAATCATAATGTGATAAGGATCTTCTATGAAGCAAAACAATCAATAACTCACAATATTACAACTTAGTCTCATTCATGAATTAGATATTTATTGGAAAAGCTTTTGAAAAAAACTTAACTGCAGTATAATGAGGATCTTATTTTTAACTAAATAACAGAAAATGAAATGCTAATAACTCAAAATATCACAATTGAATCCCATTCACTTAATATAGATGTATTAGAAGAGCTTGAGAAAGAGACTAACTGCAATATCATGAGGATCCTTTATCTAAGCAAATGACATGAAACATAATGCTAAAAGCTATGATTTTAGAAAGCAATCTAAGTAAGGAAATATGACAAAATAGAATTGAAAATGACTTATCTAGAAAACATGTAAAACCTCCTTGAATAGCAGGGGCCCTCTGCTATCAATTTGGTGCAATTATTCAGCTCCTTAAAGTTGTAATCAAAACAGCATCAAAGAACTTTTTTATTGAAAAACTCACAAATCTACATCCCATTCCATCTTAAGCTTTGTTACAAAACACTCTCTATTCCTTTCTCTTCTTCTCCTATTTTTTCACTATCTATGATAGGAGAAAGCTTCTCCTATTTATAAAAAATATGAGAAGTTATCTCATTAATGGGAGTCCATGAATCTCTCCCTCCATCTCTAGAGTTACAATCAAAATAGGAAATGATAAGACACATGTATTTCTAGAGTTTCAACACAACTAAGAAATGAGACACATCCTCTTAGAGTTTCAATACAACAAGGAAATGAGACACATGTCCTCATGATCCCATGATCTTCTCCACTCAAATTCGAATTTGGTTTTGGGAGGCCACATAAAAGTCTTTTAGAAGCTTCCTTTTGAC
The DNA here is from genome assembly GCA_034641835.2 of Pinus albicaulis. Lineage (NCBI taxonomy): Eukaryota > Viridiplantae > Streptophyta > Pinopsida > Pinales > Pinaceae > Pinus > Pinus albicaulis. The sequence goes on from CM076584.1 coordinate 1,435,634,602, forward strand.
CTACACATGTCACAAAACTCATAACACATATATAGATATATGAAACTATGTTAATTTTATAGTTTCTAATCATAAATTCACTTTAAATACATAAAATAAATAACTTTGGAAAACAAGGATCTTAACCCATATATTTATGAAAATGGTTACTTGATGTAGGGTTTTAGGTCAGATGGCTATGGAATAAGAGCTGAATGGTTATGACATAATGGAAATATGTATGAATATGGAAAACACTTTTGAGACTCAACATACCCCCCAATTGAAGTTGTTGCATGTCCTCATGCAACTATTTCAATGATTCATTTGTCCATGAGTTGATCTTTTATGAGTTTTGACTCATATAGATTCGTTCCAAACTTTGCTTTATAATATTTTCTTTTGGCAAAGTATAATACATTTTATTGCAACATTTTTCTTTTTGTTTTTTATATATGGTTGGTTCTTGTGTGACAACCAATTTTTTTGAGCAATGGTTCTTGTGTAACAATGCTTTATTTTCTTTGTTGCATCAAAGTTCATGAAAACATTTAGAATCAAATACTCCATCAATGAATTGATCATTTGCAAGACATATAATCTTTTGGATCATGTTGCAACAATAGTTGGTTGAGAAGTATATGTGGGTGGAAATGAAATGAAAATGTGTGATAGTGTATGACATGTGGATATGAAATGATGTCCCTTCTCCCCCCAACTAAAGATATGACAATGTAAAAAAAGGAGTGAAGAATTTTTCCAAAGTTACAATTTTAGCATTCTAATGAATTATATGACTAAAAATTAGAAAACCACATACCTTCACTTACCTTAAATGTGGATTAGTTGTGTATACTGAAGAATGTGGCTATTGATGTTGTTGGATGAGGAAATATGTAAAAAAATGAATTTGATCTGCTTCTTTGTTCTCTTTGTTATTTTTGTGCTGATGGCAAGATTGTGATCTTTATTGCTGCTGATACAAATTGATTCCTACTGCAAACTGCTGAAATGATGTAGTCTTCAATTGTTACAAAATCCGATGGTACAATTCTAGTCATGCGAATAAATGTGTTGATGTCGAGCATGAAGAGAAGTCATTGGATTACCGACCATTAATGAATGTCGTTAACCAATGCGAGACAAACTCACCATTAATGTCAATGAGTGCCAAGGTGCCTAAGTACATATTACGAAGTGCGAATAGATGGGCTGATGTCGAGCTACTTGCAAGATCTGATGATCAAGGGACATTGATGTATTCCCATGATTGTCAGCGAGAGAAATTGTCATTAATGCATACAAGCCTCAAGGTACTATTAAGGACTCTAGTCTTGGACCTAGATAATGTGCTGATGTCGATAGGCCAAGACTTGTTAGAAGGAAGGCCTTAAGGAATCCTTCATCATCTAACGCGAGCATGAAAGAATAATTTTTTAAGGACTATGGATTCAATAATTTGCATTGAAGCAAGGTTTATTTGCAAAATAAAAAGGATAGGAAAAGGAAAATGGAAATGGAGAATGAAAAATGAAAAATGACAATGGGAAATAAGCATGTCGGTGAACTTCTTGCTTTTATTTGTGGAGTAGACAAAAAGTAATGGAAAGTGTATGTGAATGAAGGAAAATGAACAACTAACTCTTGCTGGGAAAATAATGGTGGTTTGCTTTGAATTTCTTGGTTGGATTTACAATTCAAAAAGGGAAAAAAATTAATGGTCTTGATCGATATGAACATGGACTTGTGCTTATGTTTCTCATGAAATCGGTCCTTTGAAAACCAATCGTGCGCACAATTAGTTTTCTTTAATGATCATTCGATCATCCCAAATCTGCAAAAAAACTTGACATAAAGAACATAAGTGTGTTAAAAAAGAAGTAGCTAATTTCTTTCTGATTCTTACGCAAAAATTAAATGTCAAATGAAACAGATTAAGGTAAATCAAAAAGTTCTATATTCGGTCTAATTCATGATATCGATAAAAATCCATTTTTAAAGAATAACCATGAAAAATAATCAACTCCCTATTGTCGGATGACTTCATGCACTGTGCTTGGTAAAACAATTGACATCACAAAGATTTGATGTGTTCTGCAAGTTAAAACTTTATAGAAAAATACACATCAACAATATTAATGCCAAATGTTTAGAAATCATCTAAACAATCTTCCAATTGTCCTGCAAACCATTATTAAGAAGGTTTTTTTATTTTTTTATTTTTTTATTTTTATTTTTATTTTTTAATGAAATAAAGCATGGATGAAATAATTGTCCTTATGAATATTTTTGAAACAAAGTCATGCCAATGCCTCTTTCATGCAAGATAAAAATAAAAAGCTTGAAATTTCTAAAGTCAAATTCCTAACTATGAAGGAGATGAAGGCAGAGTCCTTTTCAATTTATACAACTTGCATTTGATGCACATGTGATAATGTGTTTGCCTCAAATAATTCATTTGTCACTCATCATGTGCCACCACACATGAATTCTGCCACATTTTCCTTCAAATAAGGAAATCAGATCCTTGATTATTTCTCAAAATTGAATTTTATAAAACCGTGATTGTTTTCATAAAAAAAAACATTTTTCTCTCTCCGCACACTGCAAATTAGTTCTCCAAAGAACCCTTAATTTCTCCCAAATGGCTGCAAATTTCAGAAAGTTTCTATGGGATTACCTAATTCACCCCGTTCCCGAAAAAAACCATGTTTTATTTTTTCTAATTCGCCACGGTTTGCTCAGAAAATTCATTTTAAAATCAGGGGTTTTTGACAATTACACATTTCATTCTCTGGCAATTACTTGTGGTTTGATTTGTTTTTTTTTTGCAGGTTTTGAAGTGTAATGGCTTGTATCTCACAGAGAAGTTTAGATCGATCTCCTTCATTCCAATTACTTGTAATGGAATCTGCAATCTTCTCTTCATCAGCAATTTCTTCATATGATACACTTCCATTGTCTGTCCTTACAATTGAATTTGTAATCTTCTCTTCATCAACAATTTGTAATCTTCTCCTCATCAAAAATTTGCAATATTCTCTTCATCAACGGTTTCTTTATGTGATATACCTTTATTGTGTGTAAATTTTTAAAAATGATTTCTAATAACTGTTGTTTGAGGAGAAATGAATATGGAAAAGAGAAGATTCCCTTTTTTTTTTTTAATTGTAGTGCATGGGTCTTTGTTTGGATTGAAGGACTGCATATATGCATAAATCCAAGCCAAAGGCTGGCCTCATGCGTATGCGTGGGTCTTATTTCCATGAGTCTTTTTTTTTTTTTGATTTGTTTATAAAATTATATATTATATTTTCAAAAATTCAAAAATATACATATATATTTCATTAAACAAAACAATTATTGAAATTAAAATTTTTCATCATTTTTAAAGTTTATTGTAAAATGAAATGAAATGATGAAAACATAATTTATTATTATTTTTAACATAAAATTTCTTTTTCTGATCCTCTAGATCACACAAAGTGCAGGAGGAGAGCATACTCAAGAAATTATTAATTTTTATTTTTATTTTTATTTTTTGTTTTATTTATTTTTAGATGTAAGAAATAAGGCTACCTAGTTACACTTCCCCGGCAATGGCGCCAAAATTTTTAGTCAATTTAGTGTCCTAAATTGCTAACATAAATTATAAACCAGGGCTAGTAAACTGATGAAGTGTGATGCACTATATGTGCCTAAGTATCCCTTTTTCTTACTTCATTGTTTTTAGTGTTTTATTGATGTTTTGGGGTTTTTATGTTTGAATCTTAGTATGCTACTCTATGATAAAAATATGAAGTTAGATTTATGTCAAAAGGGAGAAAATGAAATGTTAATAAATGAATTAAAACAGAGTTTATTTGCAAGTTCTGTTCCTAACTAGAAAATGATGAAAACAAAAAGTTCTAATCCATGGATATTACAGCTTCTAAATGAACATTCATGAAATGAAAAGTAACTCAAAACACTACAACTTAATCTGATTCATTTAGTTAGAGATTTGTTGGAAGAGCTTGTGAAAAATATTAATTCTAATGTAATGAGAATCTCTTAAAACATAAAAGAAATGCCGAAACAACTTATAACATTACAACTAAATCTCATTCATGAGTTAGAGGTTTATTGGAAGAGCTTTTTGAAAGAGATTAATCATAATGTGATAAGGATCTTCTATGAAGCAAAACAATCAATAACTCACAATATTACAACTTAGTCTCATTCGTGAATTAGAGATTTATTGGAAAAGCTTTTGAAAGAGACTTAACTGTAGTATAATGAGGATCTTCTTTTTAACTAAATAACAGAAAATGAAATGCTAATAACTCAAAATATCACAATTGAATCCCATTCATTTAATAGAGATGTATTGGAAGAGCTTGAGAAAGAGACTAATTGCAATATCATGAGGATCCTTTATCTAAGCAAATGACATGAAACATAATGCTAAAAGCTATGATTTCAGAAAGCAATCTAAGTAAGGAAATATGACAAAATAGAATTGAAAATTACTTATCTAGAAAACATGTAAAACCTCCTTGAATAGCAGGGGCCCTTTGCTATCAATTTGGTGAAATTCTTCAGCTCCTTAAAGTTGTAATCAAAACAGCATCAAGTAAGTTCTTTATTGAAAAACTCACAAATCTACATCTCATTCCATCTTAAGCTTTGTTACAAAACACTCTCTATTCCTCTCTCTTCTTCTCCTATTTTTTCACTACCCATGATAGGAGATTCTTCTCCTATTTATACAAAATATGAGAAGTTATCTAATTAATGGGAGTCCATGAATCTCTCCCTCCATCTCTAGAGTTACAATCAAAATAGGAAATGATAAGACACATGTCTTTCTAGAGTTTCAACACAACTAAGAAATGAGACACATATCCTCTTAGAGTTTCAATACAACAAGGAAATGAGACACATGTTCTCATGATCCCATGATCTTCTCCAACCAAATTCGAATTTGGCCTTAGAGTGCCACATAAGGGTCTTCTAGAAGTCTCTTTTTTGACCTACACATGTCACAAAACTCACAACACATATATAGATATATGAAACTATGTTAATTTTCTAGTTTCTAATCATAAATTCACTTTAAATACATAAAATAAATAACTTTGGAAAACAAGGATCTTAACCCATATATTTATGAAAATGGTTACTTGATGTAGGGTTTTAGGTCAGATGACTATGGAATAAAAGTTGAATGGTTATGACATAATGGAAATATGTATGAATATGGAAAACACTTTTGAGACTCAACATATATCACACTATCTTTTTCCATAATCTTGGATTTTTCAAGGCCTAAAGCATCTTTATTCGATCCTTCAAGAAATTATGTTCAACCTCCATTATGAAAGTTATGATTACACAATTATACAACCTAATCACATAAACCTTGTCATAAGAACATAAAAGTGTTCATATTCAATTTTTAAGGTCTAATACCTTAGCCGGAGACTTGTTTTTAATCTACTTGATATTAATAAGGAATATGCTGTGATGCCTGAATCTCTGTATGCATGGGTTTGGAAAAGTTGTATTTATATTTATATTGAACTCACATAATGCTACGGGACTATATTCTCATGACAATACAACAATGTATGATCAAGCATATATGATCATTCTAATAAGACAATATATCACTTCATAACATATATTTTCACTGCAATTATTTCCATCTAAGGCATCATATGGCATCATTCCATTACAACATTCAAATATTTCCTAGTTATGATCTGAGGGAGTATGATCTTGATCCATTCATTTTACAAGGGAGTGCTATAAAATTGTCATAGATACAAGAGATAGTGAGTAGGAAGGCCCCAATCAATGTAATGTCAGCCATATCTCCCAGAAGGGAGAGAGGGTTTATGATGAACTGAATAGAGAGAAAAATATTGAACTTCCCAAGTGATAAAGAAGTCATGGAATGAATATCTCAAATAGAAACAATTAGACTCCACTCTAAGTTGGTATGAGGATAAAAAACTCAAGTAGGTGATCACTCATAGTTGAATAAAGAAGTGAGGGGGTTTATGTATACCCATCACAACATAATGTTGGTCCTATGTATAACAACATCCTCCGTGAAGATGAATTGGAGGACATGTAAATGTCAAAGGGGAGTTTCTCTGTTTTTCCTTTCCTACACCAGAGTAGAAATAGAGAATGACATGGCTGCATCAATTTCATACCAAATGCCACTCTCAGCATCAAATCTAACAGCTCCATATGGAAATTGGGCCAAAAGTGCTAGTGTTACCTTCGCATGACAGTGGCACATTATTTTTCCTTTGCCACATAGCCTCATTATTATCTGTGCATCACAATTATAAATATCAAATGAATGATGAATTTCCCACATTTCTTGAATTCATTATTGATTATGTATGTCCAGTCTCATTTCTGGAGTATATCACGCTGCCTCTTTCCATAATCTTGGATTTTTCAAGGCTTAAAGCCTCTTTATTCGATCCTTCAAGAAATTATGTTCAACCTCCATTATGAAAGTTATGATTACACAATTATACAACCTAATCACATAAACCTTGTCATAAGAACATAAAAGTGTTCGTATTCGATTTTTAAGGTCTAATACTTCAGCTAGAGACTCATTTTTAATCTACTCAATATTAATAAGGAATATGCTGTGATGTTTGAATCTCTGTATGCATGGGTTTTGACAAGTTGTATTTCTATTTATATTGACCTCACATAATGCTACGATATTATATTCTCATGATAATACAACAATGTATGATCAAGCATATATGATCATTATAATAAGAGAATATATCACTTCATAACATATATTTGCACTGCAAGTATTTCCATCTAAGGCATCATATGGCATCGTTCCATTACAACATTCAAATGTTCCTAGTTATGATCTAAGGGAGTATGGTCTTGATCCATTCATTTTACAAGGGAGTGCTATAAAATTGTCATAGATACAAGAGATAGTGTGTAGGAAGGCCCCAATCAATGTAATGTCATCCATATCTCCCAAAAGGGAGAGAGGGTTTATGATGAACTGAATAGAGAGAAAAATATTGAACTTCCTAAGTGATAAAGAAGTGATGGAATGAATATCTCGAATAGAAACAATCAGACTCCACTCTAAGTTGGTATGAGGATAAAAAACTCAAGTAGGTGATCACTCATAGTTGAATAAAGAAGTGAGGGGGTTTATGTATACCCATCACAACATAATTTTGGTCCTATGTATAACAACATCCTCCATGAAGATGAATTGGAGGACATGTAAATGTCAAAGGGGAGTTTCTTTTTTTTTCCTTTCCTACACCCTTTTGTATTTGAATTGGATGAACGAAGCTGGTTATTCTATGGGTGTTTTGATTTGATTATTTTTTCTTAGCACGGGATTTTTTTATCTATAGGTGGGATCCAATCTATTGAAATAATGGCTGCGGCTCTGTGAAAGATCTGAGATGTTATGTTTCTGGCCCTATGAAAAAATATCAACATGTGATTTCGTCTAGCAAGCATGTGATCCCTTGCTTGAAATAAAATAATCAAGCCTATGTAGGGAATATTATCTCTAATGTTGAAATTAAGATGTTTTATTGACCATAATAGTGGGTATTTGTTGTGACTAGAAACCTCCGGTTTGATGATACTGTTGGTATTGGCAGTTCCCATCATTAGCATCTGAAATAGAAAGCTCTAATCTTAGAACTATGATGTGCTACACGAATTTTGGACAAATCGAGAACTAGCATATTATAAGTCACATGATAGTATTTTGATGGAAATCTCTTGTTAACATCAGTAGCAACATAAATATTTGGCATAAAAGGTGTTTATGACCACTGCGACCCTTATTTTGGCACTATTCTTGTACTCTTAACAATGACATGATATATGTGAAGTGATATTCCTTGTGTTTTAGATCAAGTAGAAATTTGTGAATAAAAAAATATGATCTCAAAAAATGAAGGCTCAAGTGCACAAAATTTGACAACATAGAACATCCAAGACAAAATGTTACCTACTAGATGTGTGGTGCAAACTTCTCCAGACCTTGAGTGTATGGCAAGATAACATACAAGATTGATAGAAAAAAGAAAAGTTATAATTGGATTTTGGAAAGCTAGAATAAATACATAATGAAGGTATATAAAGAAGCCTTTATATGTCCATTTCTTCTGGATTCACTTATACTTGTAAAGCATAAGGACCTACGTAGTTACCCTAATTATTGGACATTTATTGAGCTTACTTAAGCTATCATATATGTTTCATCCACATGTATAGAAAAGTAATCACCATATCTATGAACTCCATAACCTAGTAGTACAACATCTCTATATTATAGAAAGATCATAACGTAATTACAGTAATAATTACACATAGGGAATGTGATCAATTGCCATGGATTAGCTATCATAGTTAATAGTACAAGTGATTATCAGTGTTTATGATGTAGTATTCCCATTACTTATAGCTTAGACATTAACTGTGATCATCTAGCTCATAACTAGTCTTAGAGAAGCTATAATCACAACTGCTTAGTAAGCATCATCATTAGACCATAAACATGCAACTTATAATTGATATGGACCCTATGTAATCATGTGAATCACAAAGAAGCTTATCTTCATTATGGAAACAATGTGAATCATTTCATCTAACTAACCTTTACTAACACGGTTGAATAGTATAGGTAATGTGAACACTGGTAGTAACATAATACAAGCTGATGATTGGTTATGGATAGTAGTAAACCCATTGCACTTGAATCTTACATCAATGTTGCCTCGTATAGAGATTCCACAATGATTGCAGTCTAATCATACGATCTACATAACATATAAGGATAGATTTATTACTAGTATAGCTTGGTTAGCTTAACTATGAATACTATACTACTTTTATTAGTCTTGATATGTGATTCCATATAAGGGTATTAGTACTACATGATGATTTATGCTTATGAGTGCTTTATACAAACTATGAGCTTTGATAGCTCTATGAATATGAGTAATACAATGGTACGAGCTCTTATTAGGTAATGATATTTAGCAGTAATATTGGTGTTATCATTTCTCAAAGGGTATTGGTTCTCTGATTCACGTAAGCTCTTAGATAAGTGTGATGAACTAACCCCATGAAAGTAGGCAGTCCTATCGATTCATTCCAATCACATGCACTCAACCATGAATCTCCTCTTGGTACTTGGAATTGGGTATATGTATAATATCATGAATACCATGGACTTACTACTATTCCATCAACCATGAATGTTCACTTGCTATCATAAATTCCAATATGAGATACAGATGGTGTCGAATAGAGGGAAACATATGGATTTCATAGTATAGAACAATGGTTGTCTATTATGCAAATACATATAGTACTCATCATATCCATTAATTAGGGAATACAAGGTAGCTATTAGCTTATCTTAGCCATTTCTTATTACTAATGTCGTATATCAATAGGGTTTAACTTGGAGTTATTACATTGAGTAATAACATATTACTAGTAATTCCATATCAATGGTGGTATGACTCTAATCATCACTATTATTATTCCATTGCTTTAATCATGGCTCGTAGAAAGCTAGAGATCCAATGGAGTTCATACTCATAACACAGACCAAACATGAGGTATAAATATAAGCAAGCAGGTTTATGTAACTAATACTAGTTATTACAATCACAAAGAGCTCAATATGGATTTATGTAATGTACATTGTGGACAGGGTAATATGGTCAAACATATATTTGTAGAGATGAAATTTGTTAGTAGGTTTCTTGTGACAGGTAAATTGATCGATTTTGGGCTTAAAATGGTATCACAAACAAGCAACAGGTCATACGAGTAGACCAAATTATAGAGTATATTGGTGATGTGGAGACTAGAGTAGGCAAGATCAACATGGGTGTGTTGGGAGCATGGATTTATGTTTGAGCCCCAAGTTTTTCCAGCCCAAAGCCAAACAAAACAAAAATGTACAAGATCCACTGGCCTAAGTTAATCTCACAAGATCAACACATATTACCTGGATTAGTTAGACCTGTTACTAATCAGCTTGTAGGCCTTTTGGAATGTGGCTGAGTACTACACAAAGCTTTTTTACAATGCCATAGAATTTGGATTTCATAATAGTGATTTGTGGGATGCGCTAAGGCCATCTTTGGGGGGCTCTATCATCTCACAGAATGAGAATGGAATACCTTCAGTGATTTAATATGTTGCTTTCAAAAATATTGGCCTATTTGAGAGTACCCAATGTCAACTCCAAAGTCAATCTTTAACACATTGCTTACAATCCTATTGGCTTATTTGATAGTACTCAACGTCGACACAAGAGTCAATCTTCAGAAATAAATTGGGTTTAAGCACTAGTAAAATTTAAGAAGCATATATTGCATTTGTCTGCAAAATACTAGGAAAAATACTTGTAAGGATGATATTAGCCTCTGCCTTGACAGATTGCATCCAATTTTATTGATCACTTCAACACAAATTTGGTTTTGCATAACAATTTGCATGAAATGTTAATTTTTCAAGTTGATTTCAGGTAGCATTCAGGCTTGTTAACTATACTCTCATATACATTTGTGGTTGCAGTTTGCTGAATTTCATTTAAAAACAATGATCTAACATGGAGAGTATATAAATACAACCATTCATTATGCATAATACGTAATGGGTTCTATATATCACCATTTTGTCCCTATTTGGGTATGTATAAGACTGTTGACATATGAGTACAATGAATATGGAATAAAGGGTGAACATTTACCCATATATAGGAAGTGGTGATCAGACTCAGCCCCATAGTTATACACATTAAGCTAGGTGTACTATGAGTAAGTAACAACCAATGACCAAACACAATGACTAGTATCAGCTTGAACTACAACATCATGTAACCATAAGCTGATATCGACACTATTCCCATAATCTTCATCATATCTAGGTAATGATGTATGCCACTTCTGTGAGCTTAAGCATATTGAATATGGATAAGACTATAACCCTTTCCATGGTCATTGAATACTAAGAGCTTATATAAAAAGGAGTGCCATATGTAATATATAAAGATGATACGATCTCCACTCCAGGGCCTCTTTATGCACAAAGTTTATGTATTAGAAAGGTAAATTTAGAAATTATTTTAGTTTTCATTTTGTGTTTTCAAGTTTTCACATTTCTAATTTTATTGCAATGTGGCAGAATGATCAGGGCAGTATAGGAACAACCCCGAGACAGGATGATCGCGGAAAGGGGCCAGTAGAAGGACATGTAAAGTGCCACCATTGCTCTATATTCAGGTATTTTAGTTATTTACATAATTGAAATAATATTAATTTTGTTCAAATATGCAGACACCTGGTCATGGTACGCCTGATGATTCCCTCTATGAGGAATAAATTTCTTCATCCCTATGTCCATTGTTGTTGCTGCGAAAAAAGGCGCGAAAAACAAAGTTGGAATTTGAGCGTTTGTTAGATGCTGTGCCTCAAACACCTGAAATAGCAATGAGGATAACAGAATTTATGACCCAGCTAGAAACATATAAGGTAATAATAAAAAATCAAAAGGATATTTTTTTTGTTCTGAATGAGATGAATTGTGATAGCTTGATTTTCAATTTTTACATTAATTAAACTAACAAAAAAATTATTTTGTATGTAGCATTATCTAACACTTGCTGCACCCGGTGTTGGTGGTAGTGGGACACAAGGGAAAGAGATTACCGAGCGACCCTCTTGTACACCTTCTACACCTTTAGGTGGAAGCTAAGAAACGCACGCTGCCCAAGAAGACACCCAACCAACCGTTGAATGTGTTGGCAGTGATGAGGCTGAAATGGCTAACTATATTATTGCGTTTCCTGGAGCTACACGTGTCAGCTCCTTGGGGACCACTGATGGCACGTTGTTGGTGAACGATGAAGGTGTCCCTATAAAGCACATACAATTCCCAGGTAAGTTTTAATATTTTAACTATTTCATGTACTCTATCTAAAACATACTCTATCTAAAACATATTTTATCATGATTTTTATTTTTAAATTAATGATAATAACTTTTTTACTGTGTAGCAAACAATGAGTTCTACAGGTTTTTGGAGAGAAACGCGTTGATAATTTTTGGCCCAACCATACACACAAGGTGGAATTCCTAGAATTCCAACCTGAAAAAAGAATTTCTATATTATCTAGAAGCCCTTTTTGGGGTGGGCACATTTGACAGAACAACAGTAGCTCGGGTAGTTGGAAAATATTTGAAATATACTAGGGACACCTATAGGACGCAATTGAAATTTAACCATAGATACGAGCATGCTCTCACAGTTCCAGAGAGTGAGTGGAGAGCACTCATCCATGATAGAAAAGAGAAAATGGCAAAGAAAGAAGGAAAAATGGCAACTGGACCCACAAGGTAAATTACAACTTTAATTCAATAGCTTTAATTTTCTCTATGTCTAAAATAAAAGTGTGCTACGTCATATCTGACTTCAATCTTTTGATGCTAGGTTTCCTGACACCTCAAAGGCAACTAAAGCTAGGATTGAAAAAAAGGGCCATCACAAGTTAGGCCAGGGCGGCTACTTGAAATTAGCTGCAAGAATTGTAATTAAGTAGCTAAACATCTTATAATTAATTGTATCACCTTCCAACGTTTTTGTAATCCTATCAAATATGATTAAAAATACACAATCATATGTAATGTAGGGTGATGAATTTAGAATAGAAACTATAGAGGAAGATAAAAATATCGCTTTCCATTTCGGCTATCAAGCCGTAGTTGAACGTCGCATAAGCTTGGGGCAGGTCCCAAGATCCAGAATGCCTGATAAGGTAAAACGTTAACCTTTCAATATGTTTGTTTTCATCCATAAATTTAATGTCTAACAACTTTGTTTAAATCAGGGGAGCAACACTACCGACGACGCAAATAACCCAGTTTTAGAGCCAAATGTAGATGATCCTCACGTGCAACCTGATCATTGTAGTAGGGACCACGCTGACAATGCTACTATCAGTGAGGGCCGTGACGGTAATTAATTTCCACTTATAATTTTTTCTAATTATACCTTGATGGTTGTCCTTATAAATTTTTTTGTTTAAATGACAGAGAATGTTTCCCTTGAGGATCTTACCACCAGAGAGGAAGACAGGGCAACAGTCCCAACGACGACAACTGGTGCACCAAGTAAATAATCTCATTACAATTTTTTTTATTAATATTACCGAACTAGTTCAATGATATTTAAAAACTGACAATTAAAATTTAATATTATCTGTTTTTGTAGGCGATGCCCCGTCACTGGATGAGACCAGACATCTTGACTACGCAACTAGGTCAGCAGTGTGGGTCGAAAGGCACGAAACAGGAGCAGAGCATGATGATATTGATGATGTAATTAGGAGCTTTAGAAATAGGAAGAAGAAAAAGAAAATTCGATAATGTAAAATATTGTATTATTATAATACAAACGTTACCATACTTGGAATGTTTTTTGCGTTATATAAAAAACTCATTTATCATACTATTTTTATGTCAAGCATTAATTGCAATTTTTCCTTGCGTACTTTTTGTTGAATTGTTTTTTTATTAGTTATTTAATGTTTTTTTTTATGCTCATGAAAGTAAAAAATGAAATATAGATTGGGTATTGGGGAATTGAGAGTGATGTGAGGGGGGGGGGGGGCATAAGAGCTTCCACCTTCACGTGGTTGGCCCTGTTTAGTAGAGAATAATTTATTGGAGCGATTTAATCTTGGAGCAAACCTCCCTTGATCCAGCGTAGCAACAAAAAGTCACTGTTGACTTAGTTGCTACTCTTTCAGATCGTGGGAGGCTTGTTCCAAGTTCATGCGACTCCAATAAATTGTTCTTGAAACGAAGAGGAGCTTATTCAGGTATGTTTTGACATTTTCAACATATGTTCTAACATTATCATAAGAATGCATCTTAGAGTAAAAAATACTACATCAATTCCTTGTATTTATTGTATAGATAATTATGGATTTTGAATGACTTGGTAGCGCAGGTACAAATCCTCTTGCATCATAAGCAATACAACTTGTCAACCAGGGTCATGTCCAAGATATTTTTGCTTGTGCGCTTGACCAAGTTCGTAGTGTCACATTTTGTAAGTTCCTTTACAGTTCATAATTCAATATTAAGCTTGTTCATGATTATTATCTAGTTTTTTGTATGTGTTTTTTCATCTATTTGATTGTAAGCAACTCTGCATGTTTCCTGTTGTTCACTATGATTTCTCCATTTACCACTCCCAGGATGAATCTGACTTTATTGTCCAATTTCAGCAAATCAAGCTGAAGGTTGTCCAATTGGACTTTCTTTCTCTTTTCATAGAATTCAAGATGGATATGATAGAAGTGCTCCAAAACTTGCTCAGGGGTCTCATATTTATGATTGATTCCCTTTGAGCCAAAAAGATGCATGTTACTTGTATTGATTGTAGTAGTCAGTTTGAATTTCCTTAAAAGGCCCTCTTGAAGTGAAATATTCATATTCTCTTCAGACAATGACACCTCTAAATGGACCCTGGTATCAGTATTGTATTCCTTATAGTCCCTTATGAATGGTTCTTTAATCTTATCATTCCCAGTCATCAATGCTTCCAGAAATTCCTTGTAATACTGAGTCCACTTGCGAACAGGAAACTCTATAATTCTTAATGTTGTCTCATTAATTTCCTCTATGATGCCACTAATCGTGTAAGACACACAATTATCCTTTATAGTTGTTCGTTCAATTGTACCCTTAAAACCCTTGTACCAAGGTGCCAAGCCAATGGTGTATTGTCCAGTGCTCTGGGATGTTGAAATGTCCCTTAATCCTAGGCCAATCAATATATCATAATAAAGTGATAAAAAATATACATATTGTAGTATAGGCTCAGATCATATCCGGATCCATAAGCTTGTATAGTTTATATGAGGATAGTGTTTCCCTAATCTACATTATCTCATATTGGTATTTTATAAAAAGTACGTTTCAGTGTTACTCTAGTGTATACTACAATTTCCATATTCATCATACAGGTTAAGGATAGAGTAATAGCATACAATATTCTACCTAATAAATCATCTTGTATTTCAATAGCTAATGTGGACATAGGTGTAATGTAAGTTCAATACTGAGATATGCTTGTTCATGTTCTAGCTCGATATCATTGAATACGCTCTTTCCAGCTTTGATTAGTGAAAAGAGTTGGATTAGCTTAAGTTGAGTAATGTATTCACCCTTATCTCTCTTCTATGATTCCCATGTATTAGTTACAATGATAACAATTATATGGAACTAAAAGAAGATTCGTATATATAAGAGACCGTATCATACCTATGATGCCCATCTTAGCTTAGTAACTATCACTATATCACCTTACTTAAGCTAGTAGTAAGCTCTATTGAATCTATAAGCTTATTTATTTCACTATGCTATTAGTACTAATGAATCAAGTCCATTGAATCAGTGACCAAGCTTTTCTTGATGTAACTACACGTAATGGAATAACACATATTCATATAAACATGATATCCTTAATATAGGTCTTAGATTACAGTGTCCAAGAACTCCATATTTAAGCTAAGCTCCTTGTTATGACATAATGATCTTTGTTTCCCTATTCATTTCATACCTTATTAACACTGACCAAAATCATAGTAATAAGTACATAGCCTTACTAGCTCTATGCCAACATGTGTACCTTATAAACCTTAGGTAGAAACACAGTTTGATTGCTAATGTTTATATAATAGATGATCTTGTATGATTGGTTAAGCTTAGCATTGATATGAGTGTACCATTACACAAGCCATAGTGAAATGGTATCTGTTAGAGACATTACTTGTATCTGTCAGCGGTTTGACCTAGATGTTATACAATTTTCAAGGATGGTTAAGGGAGGGAGCTTTCACATGCGTTGTGACCGCATGGGTGGCTTGTACACGTTCATGTGGCTCGTTTGCTGTTTTCTCCCTTGTGCCTTCATTCGGTCAGGCGCGCCATGTCGTTTCGTTTGAAGGCGCTCGCCCAAACCTGTTTGGGTCGGGTCGTTTCGATTGAGGGTGCCCACCCAAACGCATTCGAGCATGGTTCTTAGAGCCACCCAACTAGTAAAATTGAATAGATGTCTTGTTGCTGCATATGCACATATTGATAGTAAAGAGAGATTTCAGTTCATGAGCATGTGGCATGGGAACAAAACCTATGTAATCCTTATGTGTGGGGTTAATTAACCATATGCCTAAAATGTTTACTATTTGCATATCATATTGTGTGGGGGTAGATAACTTGTAGCCATATCACATAGGCCCCATTCACTTACGAAGGTTCCCCAAACTCTACCCCCAATTTGGTAGATCTTGCTCAGCTTGAAAATTTTGAATTTTCATTGATGATTGATTTTCCTCTCGCTCGAATGCAAAAGGAAGATGAATTTCATATTTTTCCTCCATAATTTCCACATTCGACATCTATTGTAGCTATTCATCTATGCTCATATGGAATCACCACAAGTTGTACTTTTTTTTTTGCAATGGATTCTTGATGTTTATCTCGACGAGATTTTTCCTCCTCAAAAAACATATCCTGGTTGTAAGCATGCTTGTCGTATGTTGATATTGAGACGAAAAATACAACTTGTAGCCCTTGATATGCTAGGGGTTACCTTGATATTAACGATGGTGTATTCATACTCCTTCTGAATAAATAATAAAGGGTCAAGGAAATTGACCAATATGTTGTCAAGTTTTATCTTATCCATCTCTGGGGCAAGCTGCTTTTTGGCTAATTCCACTGCTTTCGATCTAAATTTTTCCAATTGCTTCCTTCTCTCATATGATACCTGAGCCTTTGCCTTTCTCTTCCCTTCTAATTCCGTAATAGTGTCATGGTGATTTTCCGACCAACTTCTTTGGAAAGCCTTCCTAGCAGACAATACTTGTGACCTGGCTAAAGCATCAACACTTTCAGAGCATCTGGAATGACCATTCTCTTCTTCCAGTCATATGGTGGGGGAACCCCTTAAAAAGCCCTTAGCATAGAAAGTGCTGTAGAACCACGCTTGCTTTTGTGTGGAATCATTACTCTAATTTTCCAGTAGTCAAATCCTTCTCTTACTTTATTGTAATTTTCCCATACCTAACCAATGAGAGCAAAAGAACACCTATTTCTATAAAAGCACCTATAACTTCTCGTAATTTATCTTCATTTTCCCATAACTAACCAATGAGAACACAAGAACACCTATTTATATAAAAGCACCTATAATACTTTTGTGGGTTTCACTAATATCCCTTTAGTTAGTGTGTGCATAGTAGCCTAGATCCTAAAGTGATTCCCGTACAATGATAATCCACTAGGTGTATTTGTTCTTAAAAATTTATGCCTGGATAGATGTCCCATTTATGGCCAAGTTCCACCAAAATGGTTCCCCCTACCTACCTAGTAACTACATTACATTTATTTCATGACAAGACTACCCTACAACCCACCAAATTTCTATCATATCCTTGACATCAACAACAATTTGTTGTTCAAGATATAGCTAAGTTGGAAAAAACTTAGCTCTAGAGCTTAGGATATTTTTCCACCTCTAATGTTTATAAACCAATAGATATAAAATTTCTAAAGCATGTGGGAGCCCTTTAAGTATCACCTTTCCTATATTGACTCCATCTTAAAAATCATGGAAAATGTCCATAGATGAGTTAAGTTTCTGTGTTTATCCAATGATAATGAAATTCCCTTTAGGTTTCTTTGGTTATTTGTTTTCCCATTTGGTTATTGTGCATTTTATTAGCTATGAGAATTTTTGGTTGGCTTATGCGGAAATGGCTATTTGGTTTCTATATGTTTTGGTTTGCTAATATGCCCATTTGGTTATTTTATCTATGTTATTCTAAGAAGTTGTTGTTTGCATCCGCGACAATGGTTGTTTGGTTTCTCTTTGTTTTAGTTTGCTGATATGCCCATTTGGTTAACCTTTCACATGTAACTGTGAAGTTTTGTTTTGAATTGTGCAGCAATGCGTATCTGGTTTCAATGTGTTTACGTTAGATGATATGCTCATTTGGTTACTTTTCCCTTATATTTGAAAGAATTTTTAGTTTGCATATGTAGCAATGGCTATTTGGTTTCGATGTGTTTTATTTTACCCATACGGTTTTGATTTATTTTTTTTTCGGCATTTTCTCCAATGGCCTTTTGGGTTTTGATGTCTTTTCAGCTCCAAAGTGTCTGGTTTCCCTAATGGAGAACATGGAGTTGGTCCCAGGACCCGATACCTCTTCCTTGACTGATTTTATGGTTATTCCTATCGTACCAAAACTTGTACCAAGTGAAGAAGTAGACAAGGATTTTTCCAAAAATGTGAAGAGGCAAAACAAGAGGAGAACACAAGTTATTGATACCTTGATTGAGCATATTTTTACAACTTTTTCTATATAAAGCCAGACAATGCAGATGAGAATAGTAGAACTACTTCATGTTTTCTGGACATCCATATAAAATGCAACAAGTGATTGACAACACATAAAATTGCTGTGAAAATTCACATTAACAGGCTCACATAGTCACAAATCAAATTTGGCCACTCTATAGTTGATGCTTGCATGCTACAAAAGGGTTCATAATCCAACTGAGCACTTTAAATAAAATTGACACACTTGCATCATCATTCTTGAAGGGCACGCCTTTGAATATCTAGCACATTAAGTCCTCATGGTTACACTATTAAACTAGAGTCTACATTATGCATATAATAGCATACCCTTCAGTTTTCAGCTTCTCGCAAGATGACATAATACCCTATACTGTGCTTCACATATGTAGCATTCATGTCATGCAACAGAGTACACACAACTTTTGTCTTGGATGTTTTGTCTTTGCATACATCACTAAAGCAAATGTGTCCAAATACAACACTACATGTTGCAATATCCTCTTATATCACCAATAATCACCACATGAGCATGAGTCCTCCCTAAAATGATGGAATCGATTCACATCCCTTACAACCAATTCTCGTCCTACAATTCTGGTGATGAACTTGATAGCAATATGACAGTCCCCACACACACACTTATTTCTAGCCATTTCTAGTTAAAACTGAATGTGATTTGGTGGAATGACTTGAACTTTCATGAAATACTCTAAATTTGAGCTTAAGAATGTCTATTTTGTCCTAGGATGCATCAACAATGCAGAGAAACCACAAGAAAAAGTTATATTCATTGATTTCATGACTGGTATCAGTGTACAATATTTCAATTGAGTTCTTTCATAATTCTTAAGGGTAAACCTATAAGCATAGTAAATGAAGATGTGAGAAGAAGAAGTATCTGTATCGTGAATCCTTTAGCTCTGTGAATGAAAACTGAAGTTGTTGTGCATGGCTAAGTGCAAGAGACATAACAAAACCACTTAATTGACATTTTGTTTGCTTAAATAGGCGATAATATGAAAACGTCATCCCCATTATACCATTGATCCATATACTTGTTGAGATAGGTCGTTCTTCCACTCGCATGTTATTGTCATGTGGTAGGATATTCCTTGTTTGCTAAGACCGTTGAGTGTAGGAATTACCAAGTGGCGAACAGTCAAAACATTGACCCGCTAGTCCCTCACCTACCTTCATTGGCATTTGTAAATGGTTAAGTCACAATGGTTCATCTAAATTATAATGGATTTTATTTAAATAAATTTCATGAGTGAAAGAAATAGTTATTGTGTGTGAATCTCATGGCTTTGTAATCAATGGGTGTGGATGGAGCGAAGCAAGGATGTGAAGAGGAGATGTACTGTTGAATTTGATTTTTTATTTTCGTAAACCAAGTGTGTGGCATTAGCCTTGTAAGTAATATCCTGGATGGAGGAGCCATTACTAATGTCTAATTTCAATAGAGGTTTATTTGATGTTGGAGATTCACTTCGTGAAGATCTCACAACAATCCACTGATCATGGTGGCTTGTCATCCAATTAGACAGGTTAGCAACATCTTTAACTTTACGAGTTGTAGCCAGTGCCATTACTTTGTCCCTGGGAGAAGGCTTTGGGCATTGTTCACTTGATCTATTCACCTTTGTATTGCATTCCCCAGTTGGGCTAGGGATGCTGAGTGACAGAGTGGGGGTAGTCTAAGAAGAATTGGGGGGACGCGACCTCGTGGAACATTGGATTGGTTCTTAGAGTTCTTGGATAAAACCTTTGACTCTTTACAGTCAATTATTGATGCCTTTGAAGATAAATATGGAGATAAAGAAAAGGTCAAAGAAAAACTAAAGTAAAAGAAATTAAAAGGTCCGAGAATGGGCTCATCAAGGAATTATTCCAAATGGTTAAGCATATGAAACTCAATTAGGCGTAAGTAATTAGGGGAATGGAAGCTAACCAAGCTCAACTCATAAGGATATCAGCGGCATAAGAATACTGTGTGAAGAATCATTAGGTAGTAATGATTTGGCAGAAAATAGTATGCTACTTTGTTGTTGTAGAAAATTCAACACCATTATCATTGGTTGAGTAGACCAGATGTAATAAAGCACTGACTAGAGCATGGATAGGAGGTGTCTGAGGCCAGGTATTCATGGATTATCATAAGGCTCTTGGCTAGCAAGCTGAAATAATAGGAGATTTTTTTCTCATAGGGGTTACCCACTTGGGTAGGAAACAGTCCCTTTATATAACATGATGTGACCATAACAAACATGTTATAAATTATAATAAGTTAGTTGCTTCAACCATCTCTGTAACAATCTCGTAAAATATCGCAAGTGATCCCATGAGATTATCATCACTAACTTCTCTCTTTGTTTTCATTCTTGGTTTGTCTGTACTCATTTATTCATGATTTACATTATTAAATATCTTCTTTGTTTTCATTCTTGGTTTTGTATTATACCCATTGGTGCATAATTTACATGATTAAATATCAGAAGTATGAATTATTCCTTCATAAATATGCATGCATTTGCTGGAAGAGCTGTTTTAAAATTTTTAATTTTGAAATCTAACCACCTATAGCAATAAATAATAGTTTCCATTCAAGTGTACAGGCCTTAATTGATAGCAAACTTTGTGCACATGAAATACAATAGCAGGCTAGAACATTTGACATGGCATGACTCCAAAACGTACATTAATGGGTGCTTATTTAAGTGCTTGTTGTGGAGGGCTTGACTGGTGTTTTGCCTTCATTGTTTTGATCCTCTAGCTTCGATGTCCTTTGCCATTATAAATTATTGGCATGATGCTCAATGTTGACCTATCTAGATCCTTGCTGGCAGTAATGAGTGAGGTTGGTGTTGGACTATCCATTCACTTATTTTGTTTGCCTTTTCTTTTGTTGCAGCCATATTAAAGAAATCACTTTGTTGGTTATAACTTATAATAGTAGCATAGCCACATAGGTTACATAACAATAATTGTAAAATAATGAAAATAAATTTGATAAACTAGAGAAGCCATGGATGGCTTACATGATCTCAAATAATTTAAAGGGCTAGGCATATTGGATTGCTTTGCAATGGCATGCTTGTCGATTGTTGCATCCAAACTAGGTCATCCATGCAACAAGGAAAATTGTTATTTAGTCATTCATGTCTTATTGATTGGACATAAGCAACAGGGAAAATTGTTAAGTTATTTGACATATGAGGTAGAATATAAGGGGGTAATTGTACTGCTGTAAAAGTGCATTTTCAGGTCTAATTATTGGCTGATAAGTTACCCTATAAGAGGCTGAAACTTGTATATTTGTTTTGTATATCTTCTCCTTGACTTGGTGAAATGTTTGGGGCTGTTTGAAGTGAACTATTGTGATCCTTCTGCTGTTGTTTTACACTCTAAATTAAAACAGTAGTCTTAAAGGCTGAAAAGTATTGGGTTAAGATCTGGGAAACCGTTTTGGAAGAAGGTGAAATTTTGGTTTTGCATTAATTTCCTGAGTGTGTGAAATTTGCCCTAGCTTTTGTTACAGAGGACGATTATTTTCCATTATCAATGGTGGAGGATGTGTTGAGTCTTGCCTCATTAAGGTGACTAATGTGTAACTGTTGAAGATTGCAACAAGAAACAGTGAAGGAGGCATCCTGAAACATCTTTCCTAATCCTAGTTGGAAAGTGATCACCAAAACTAGGTGGGGGCCACACAAGTGATTTTTGTCGCAAAGTCTATTTTTAGACTATGTCTATTTTTAGACATATGGATCATTGGTCGAGTTGGTAAAAATATGGACATCTATTTTTAAACATTGGGCGGTTTCTATTTTTAGACTGTCGAGCTAAAAATAGAACAGTCAAATATTATTAACCCTTAATAATATTTAGACTATAAACATTATCTTATCCTCTTGGAGCACTTCAGTTTGATGCTTGGATGTGGCACATGCAGCTGACAGAAGGAAATACGCTTTTCCTAAGGTTTAGTTGAGCTATTGCATGGTTGACTTCAGTTAGAACTCATGTGGCAGAGTTTGGTGGAGTTGATGAGACAGTTGATGGAGTTGTGTTCGGTTTAACTTAGTTGAACTAGTTGTATTTAGTCTAACCGATAAATACACTAGTGATGAGTGGTGTGAATTAATTATTAATTAATTCACTAATTATTAACTCATAAATCAACTAAAGAATACATCAGTTAACTCATGTGCATGGACAGTTCAGTGGAGACCAGTGTTAGAGGTGGGTGAAAGGGTGAGTGTGGCTATCAGTTGTGACTATACTTGTGCATGAGATTTGCACACACATTGATTGAGATTGCCAATGAGGATTGCGCAGTACAAGCAAAGGGGATTCGAACTTGGATCTCATTCATTCTCATCTTGGATTGCGCAGTAGAGGCAGGTAAACAGTGGAGGAGATTTGAACCTGTGACTTGTTCAGATCTGAGCTGGCTAGTGGTAGCATGTGAGATAGTGCTGAGAGCTTGTGGAGGAGTTTGTGCTATGTATTGCTACATGTTCTCTATCATTATAATATACGTATAGTTGGGTTTTCATCAGAGTTTCCCATTACATATTCAGAGCAGTATGTGTGCTTCGATTATGTTTTAATGTGCGTATACATCGCTTCTAATTCCGAAGAAATGATGATCAATTGTAGAAGAGGTTATATTATGCATGAAGCTCAAATAGTGTGTAATCGGATAATCTCTATGAATAATTCATCTATTATCTAAATTTATACATGGTATTAGAGCGAAGTTGATCGATTGACTATTACAGATAGACATTTGATTCAGGTAGATTGTGAGTCAGAAAGAGGGTTCAGTAGCTCGGATTCATCCTTTCTTTTGAAAGGTGAAAATCCAAGTAATGCTCCCTACAATGGATCTCTCAGAAAATAGAAATACTTGTTCCCGCCGCATCGTGGTTGCTGAGTTTCTTGAAATGTGGAGTGGAGGCAGTGTTAGATGACAATGGGTTGTTGGAGTTCATAGAGAAAGAAGTTCCAAAGCCTACTTCTACTGATGCTGCTGTAATTGAGGCTTGGAAAAAGAAGACAGAAAAATGTCGAAGGATTCTGTTGGAGGGCGTGAAGGATCACATAGTGTCTAGCCTGCATGGAAAAGCTTCTCCATTCTTGATGTGGAAAGCTTTGACAGATTTGTTCCAAAGCAAGAGTGACCAAAGGAAGTTGGCGCTCAAGGATAAACTCAGGAAAATAAAGATGGAGAAAAATGACACTATTCCGGTATACTTGACAAAGTTTGTCCATTGCAGGGATGAGCTTGGGAGTGTAGGAGTTAGTGTGGATGATGAGTTGGCTCTCCTTGGGCTTCCGAAGAGTTGGCATTCCTATCAAGACTCTATCAATGGTCGGGAGAAATTGCCAGGATGGGAGTGACTTTGGTCGGATCTTGTGCAAGAGGAGATAAGGCGGAGTACCAGGGATGGATCTTTATCAAAGGCATATGATGAAGAAGATTGCGCTTTGGTTGCCAAAGCAAGGAAGGGGAAGGTCAAGAAGAATGCTTCTCAATCCGGTGCGGATGGTAAAGAGCGTGACATGTCCAAAGTGAAGTGTTTTCTTTGTCACGATCATGGGCATTACGCCATGAATTGTCCACAGAAGAAGAAGAACAAGCAGGCTACTGGAGCTGCAGCTGGTGAGGCTCTTGCCTCGCAATTTGAGCTAGAATTCTCATTGATCGCATGCATGGTGTCTAGTGCATTGGGATCGGGGTGGTATTTTGATAGTGGCGCTTCCTTTCACATGAGGGGAGATGTGAATCTTTTCAGTGACTTGGTGGAGAAAGATCTCCAGTTGCATGTTGAGTTAGGCGACAATGGACGATACAATGCGACCGGCATTGGTACCATAACCTTTTAGAGGGAGTCAGGTAAACTCATTCTTTTACAAGATGTAGTCATTAGGGGAATTTTGAGGTCTAAAATGGGCCTCCTAAGAAAAATGTACAACAAAAATAAACTTTATAACAACCAATAGGATTCAAGATGATGATGTCAACCATGCGGGATGATTCACCATTTTTTAAATAAAAAACGTACAAATAGTAAAAAATAATAAAATAATAAAACACTTTTTCAACTCGTATTCTCAACTTATCTCCCAAAATTTTTACTCAAATTTCGAGTGGGAGTACTCGTTGGATGCAAAATTTAATTCCTCATCCGAGGAGTACCTATGTTGCATACTTTCGATGAACTCTACTACACGAAAAATGAGAAATACATAAAAAACATGATTGTAATCACGTTTTTTTTTTATATGTATTTCTCATTTTTTGTGTAGTAGGACCCATCGAAAGTATGCAACATGGGTACTCCTTGGATGAGGAATCAAATTCCGCATCCAACGAGTACTCCCGCTTGAAATTTGAGTAAAAAATTTGGGAGATAAGTTGAAAATATGAATTGAAAAAGTAGTTTTTTCATTTTTCCCTCTAAAATTTGATGATGTCATCAAATCTTATTTGATTTTTTCCACTATTATTTTATAATTTCCTTAGGAGGCCCATTTTAGACCTCAAAATTCCCCTAATGGCATGTTCCAGGTTTAAAGAAGAATTTGATCTCAGTCGCAATGTTAGAGGATAAAGGGTATGAAGTTGTCTTCAGTAAAGAAAAAGTTTTCCTTCGGCACAAGGCAACAAGACAAGTCAAGAAGGTTGGGATTCGAGCAAATAATCTCTACAGACTTGAAGTAGATGGGATGTTTACGGAGCTTCCTACTGTTGGGAAGTGCAAGAAAGACATGCAATTGATGCTTGAGAGGGAGCAAGTTTTGCATGTAGGTAATAGTGAACCTCGGGATGTGGAGCAGCCAGAAGATGAGGATCATGGAGTGGAAGAAACCACTCATGCAGAGAAATTTTGTGCCAGATGGGCAGAGGGAGTGCATGCAGCTATACCACCAGGTGAGAGGTGGGGCGACATGCATGAGTAATCCCAAGAGGAGACTTCTGGGCAGGATTCATTGAGATGGTGTGGATCTCATGAATTGAACCTGGCTACGAAGAGCCCACAGAGCAGTAGTAGCATGATCAGTTGGATTGGTGTAGGTAGATCAAAGTGACAGTGTCGGATACTGGAGCGCGGATCAGAGTTGACATCAAGTGCAGAGTGCATGGGTGCAAGAGTTCAACAACGCAGTGGTTCCTGATGACATGTGCAGTTGGTACCAACAGAAGTCAAAGACTTTGATGATAGATGCATCAGACTGATTGAGTTGTTTGGAGCCTATTAAGTTTCAGAGGAGTTGTAGAGCAGATGCATGGAGTTGCATGGCGCTTGTGAAGGTTGCAGGGCGAATGCATGGAGTTGCATGTCGCATGCAAAGACAGTCCTTTCTTGTTGAGAGGGAGTGTTGAAGATTGCAACAAGAAACAGTGAAGGAGGCATCCTGAAACATCTTTCCTAATCCTAGTTCGAAAGTGATCACCAAAACTAGGTGGGGGCCACACAAGTTATTTTTGTCGCAAAGTCTATTTTTAGACTATGTCTATTTTTAGACATATGGATCATGGTCTATGAGTTGCAAGATGCTATTTATGGATGGTTGGTCAAGTTAGTAAAAATATATGGACCTCTATTTTTAGACATACTGGGTGGAGTCTATTTTTAGACTGCCAGTCTAAAAATAGATCAGTCGAATATTATTAGCTCTTAATAATATTTGGACTATAAACATTATCTTATCCTCTTGGAGCACTTCAGTTCGAGCTATAGATGTGGCACATAAAGCTAACAGAAGGAATTACGCTATTCCTAGGGTTTAGTTGAGCTATTGCATGGTTGACTTCAGTTGGAACTCATGTGGCAGAGTTTGGTGGAGTTGATGAGACAGTTGATGGATTTGTGTTCGGTTTAACTTAGTTGAACTAGTTGTATTTAGTCTAACTGATAAATACACTAGTGATGAGTGGTGTGAATTAATTATTAATTAATTCACTAATTATTAACTCATAAATCAACTAAAGAATACATCAGTTAACTCATGTGCATGGATAGTTCAGTGGAGACCAGTGTTAGAGGTGGGTGAAAGGGTGAGTCTACTATCAGTTGTGACTATAGCTGTGCATGAGATTTGCACACACATTGATTGAGATTGCCAATGAGGATTGCGCAGTACAAGTTGGTGGGATTCGAACTTGGATCTCATTCTTTTCCATATTGGATTGCGCAGTAGAGGCAGGCAGATAGGTGGAAGAGATTTGAACTTGTGACTTGTTCATATCTGAGCTAGTTTGTGTGTAACATGTGATATAGTGCTGAGAACTGTGAGGAGCTTTGTGCTATGTATTGTTACATGTTCTCTATCATTATAATATACAGATAGTTGGGGGTTTTCAGCTGTAAGCTTTCCCCATTACATACTGTGTTATATGTGTGCTTGATTATGTTTTAATGTGCGCATGTGACTGCTTCTAATTCTGCAAATTGATGATCAATTGTAGAAGAGGTTATGTATTATGCATGAAGCTCAAATAGTGTGTAATCAGGATAATCTCGGTGAATAATTCATCTATTATTCAAATTTCTACAGTAACTTCCAACATCATATAGCTGCTTGTTCAACCACACAATATAGTACTTATAAAGACAGCTAGTGCCAATCCCTATGAGACACCACAATTACAATGAACCATTGAAGAAATATTTGATAGCATCACTTCCTCCGTGCCTGCATTCACACTTCCTTGAGGCAAGAAATTAATCTCCACTTCTCAGATCTGTTTCAGGATTTTCCAGCAGTTCAAGGACAAGTAAGCCACAAACTTCCTATGCAGGTGAAAATAATTCATTAACATAAAAGAGTAGTAATAAATGATATTGTTAGAGGTGAAGGAGGATGCCTAGAGGCCAAAGAAGAGAACCAAGGTCATCCATGTGGGATTTCTCTAAATAATTTTTTTTAAAATAATTTTTTTGTTTCCGTTGCAATTGTGACGGTATAAACGTAGGAAGACATTTTATATATTCGTCGGAAGAGCGATGATCCAACTGTTGGAAGAGTGACGCTAACGTTGTCGGAAGTGCGGCGCTTTAAACATCGGAAGAGATAACGTTGGACTTGCGACGATATAAAGGTAGGAAGAGCAACACTATATCCGTTAGAAGAGCAACACTAACTCCGTCGGAAGTGCGACGCCTTAAATGTCAGAAGAGTGACATTAAATGACGTTTAGTGATGTTTAATTTTTGTTGGTAGAGCGACATTTGTGTGATGCTTTAAATGTTGGAAAAGCGACGTTAAATGATGTTTCATGATGTTTAATTTTCGTCGGTAGAGCAATGTCTAGGTTTCGTCGGAAGAGCAACGTTTTCTTTTGTCGGAAGAGCGACGTGTCGTTTTTGTTGGAGGAGCGACGTTTTGTTTTCATCAGAAGAGCGACGTTTTTGATAATGTCAGAAGAGCGAAGTTTTTGATAACTTCAGAAGAGCAACGACAGTCTGGAAACGTCAAAAAATGTGTCGCTCTTCTGACATTTTATTGAAGTGTCAGAATTGCGACGTAATGGCTAACCACGTTTTGCCCCGCCTTAAACTATCGCTTTTGCGACGCCTATGTGTTGGAATAGAGACGAATTGGCTGTCGGAAATTGGCCCAAATGTGCTAGTGATAATTAAACATGGGGGTCTCTTAAAAATATGAGAATAGCTAAGAAGAATTTATCCCCTACATCATAAGCTACAATATAGTATATTTGACAATAGATACATTGTGCATTCATTTACAAGTAAAAACATAGATATATCCATACATCATCATTGATCAAATACAAGCTTATAACTAACATAATAACATCATAAATACAATGGATATAAAAACAAATAAATCCATACATAAGCCAATATATTTGCATATAGAATACCAAAGGAATGAGCTCTTCATTATGTGAAATTCAACCAAAGATAGGACTTCCATGTTTCACCTGATCATAGATTGGCTGAGTCAAATCTCTCTTTAGCCAATCACCCATGTTCCATATTCCAAGCATGAATGTGGGACTCAAAACCAACCTAAAAAGAACCAAACAAGCATGGATGCTACCGGAGTTCTCTGCCTACACCGTGAGCAATTTAAGTGCCTCCTAGTCTGTTAGGCTTTACGGTAACCCCTAGTATGATCTAGGGGTCACTAG
This sequence comes from Pinus albicaulis, assembly GCA_034641835.2. Taxonomy (NCBI): domain Eukaryota; kingdom Viridiplantae; phylum Streptophyta; class Pinopsida; order Pinales; family Pinaceae; genus Pinus; species Pinus albicaulis. The sequence continues at coordinate 1,435,663,220 of CM076584.1, forward strand.
GCCCCAAACTGAGACCATCTCTCTAGGCTTTACTATACATCCCATCCTGAGATTATTAGGCCCAATAGAGATAAATCCACCTCTTTTATTTATCGTATATCGCGCCATTCACTAGAAAGGATTCCTAGGCCCATCGAGGCACACAATCTTGATTTACCACAACGCATAGTCTGGTTCATGGGTTACTAGGCCATTAGTTTTACCGTGATTGATAGTCTGGTTCAGTGACCACTAGGCCATGTGTTTGTTATTTCAGATATCCACCCCACTCAACTTCAAATCCATCTGACAATCCAACTCAACTGAAGTATGAGAAATCCATCTCATCAAAGCTATACGGAAATGAAAAGGCTAGGCTGAAAACCACTGTCATGCCTAACAAAACCCATGCCAAGACAACAAGAAACCACATGCAATACCATGCATGATAGATCTAGAAAGGAAATCACATATGCAAATCGATACCTGCAAAGCATCCCATTGTAGCTACTTGATCCTGCTCTTCCTTGCTTGGTTTTCCTTTCTTGCTACAAGCCCAAGTTCTCTAAGAAAAATCTAAGTGTCCAAGAGCAAGAAAGAGGGAGAGAATAATGAGATCCCAATAAATGCACTGACCAAAAAACTTTCCAATTGATCCTCATAAGCCTTTTTATAGAAGAGGACTCTATTTTATTCATTTTCCATTACTTTCCTTCATTTTCCTCCTCACATGCAACCTGTGACCTTTCAACTTCTTTTTCTCTTATTTTCCATTATTTTCATAAATAAATTTTCCAAAAATTCTTTATGCCTCTTTAATTCCGTAGCTTTTTCCTTTGCCAATTTACTTTAGCCATAATAACTGAAATGAACACCCGCTATGATGTTTTTCCCGACATTTAACTTGAAATACGTGTCCCATCAACACTGGTTATTATTTTTAACTTTTATTACATGTAATTTTCACTAGGGCTGTTACATCATGTCACTCAGTTATCTCAGTAAATCCAAGGTAGATGAGTTAGAGTTTAGTTAAGCATGTGTGAATACTAATTTGTAGCAATCAAGGTCAGTGATCTCAATTTTTTTTCAGTTAAACTAGTTCTAATTGTTGGAGGAAATAATGGAAGGTGAGTTAAGTAGTGGGACTTCAGTTAAACTTCGTGATCATCCAGTTAACTGATCAATCAACCCAAAATAACTAGTGCATGCAGAGAATTCGAGTTGCCAAGATGTGGTGGAGATTCCAAGGCAGTGTAACATTAGTTGTAGACTAATATCGAGTGTACAAATGTTGCATACAGTGAGATGATCAAAATTTCGAATTACACAATCAATTTGAGGAATTTCCTAAATAATAAGACCCTTTTTTCTCGAGGAATTGTGCGAGGAAATAGGAGCTCAAGCAGAGGTTGAAATTGACTAAGTTTGGGTCAGAAATTCTTAATGAGTAGAAATATTGGCTATTCACTTGCAAGTTGTGCTCAATTGAGAAAATCAATTATATTACATCTTTATTCATGAGATTAATGCAAGCAAACATTAGGGTTTTTAGAAGATTTTTTTCCTCGTGTGCATATGTATCTCATTGCATGTTCAATATTTCTGTTCTAAATTGTGAATTGATTTATGTAGAGTATTAGATTAGATTTGTGTATTTTGATTTTGATTAAAACTTCATAAGAATTTTCAAATATACATTTTGATTTCTACAAGGAGAGCCAAGTATCTGGCCATACAATTTTGAGAAAATATTTCAAGTCGTCATCTCTAATTCAATTTTTATTATGAAAAAGAAAAGAGTAATCTGTTTTTGGTACGGAGTTGAAATATGCTGAATGAAAAGAAAAGAGTAGTGTGTTTTGGGTACAGAGTTGAAATATTTTAAATGAAAAGAAAAGAGTAGTTGAGTGTTTAGTATATGAATTATATAACTTATTCCTTGTACGATTACTACATATATTGAGAAGAATTTTATACATAGAAATATAGTTTCTTAAAATAGTTATTTACTAGTTTGTAAAAGTTAAACTAGAGATCAAAGTTATACCAAAATGTTATTTTAATTATGGATTTTGGTATTAAAGAATAGGGATTTCAACAAAAAGATATTTGATATGAGGATTAACATTTATTCTTATTTTGTTACATATATACATATATTTTGATACTGATATTAGTATAGACATGAAAAACGTAGCAGAAGCAAGTAGGTACGCACAATGAACTTAAATAAGTCTTAATTCCCTCTATAAAATTTTATGATTGTTTAACTAGGGGTATTCGACTGCATAGATATCTAGCACTCAAAATTATGGAACAATAGTGAAAGTAAATTTTGAGCATAATGTATAAATAACTATCATATTTCATAGAGCATGCATGCATTTAAAGGATACAACTGTTTTAATGATCTTAATACCATATAAGAAAATAATTAAAATTCGTAAATAGGGATTTCACTAATGTAAGTAGTAAAGGATAGTAATATGAAAACCACGAAGACAAACATATATTTATAAGTGTTAGAACCAACATTTTAAATCATATTGTAAATATTAAAATAAATTTCTTGATTCATTTCATTGAATAAATTATCGCGGAAGTTAAATGACCGTCAAAATATCAACATAGAAGTAAAACCGAGAATGGTTCTTTTGTAAGGAACCTTCTTGAAAAGTACAATAGAGTAATTGTAATTAATTGGTACTTCAGTAAATATTGCTAGAATAAGTGTTATAAAAACAAGATAAATATTAGAATATATTATGACAACGAAATTTGTCTCTATGAGAATATATTTACGTTGTTGGAATAAACCTAGAGGAAGAACCAAATAGCATGCTGCCAGCTTGGAGAGGAAAGCAAACAATGTGTTATTTGAAATGTTGAGTTATCCGTACGAGTACCCGTAACAATTTATAAACAAACATCTAATGATAAAAAAAAAATATACAACCGAAGTTGGAGATCTAAATAATTAAAAAAATTGAAATTATTTTGAGGGAGAAGAAAAATTATTTAACTTATATAGAAGGTATAACCTCAAAATTTCGTCTCGAATCAATAAAATAAACAACTTCACATTATATATGGAATAAAAAAATGACCAAAATTTGTATATAAACGACTATTTTTCAGTTGGTGACTAATAGTAGCTAATCTACAGTGTTTTATAATGTGACCAAATTTTAGTTATTTTTAGCTTAGCCATTAATTGTTTGTCTCAATTTTATTTTCTAGTAGTATATTTAGTCATAAATTTGGTCATTAATGTAGTTATTGATTTAGTCATTAATTGCCACAATTAATGATCAAATATACAAAAAATTATATTATTATATAATCACCTTAGAAAACCAATTAACGACCAAAAAAATATGACCATAATATTGGTCTTATTATAAGATACTATTAATAGTCATATATATGCAAATTTTAGTCATCATTTGAAACCGATTAATGACCAAAGAAATATGACTAAATTTCGGTCGTGTTATAAGATACCGTAAACTAGCTACTAATGGTCATATATATGTGCAATTTAGTAGTCATTTGTAATCACAAATTTATCATTTGTAATAGTCATTTATCATTTTTTGGTAGTTTCATATTCATTATATAAATGAGTGATTTAGTACATTATATTCATTTCGTTTACTTTCATTAATAAACATTATAAACAAATAATTTAGTCATACATTCATTTTATTTGTGTTCATCATTAATCAATATAAACTAATAAATTTTTTAGTCTTAGATCGATTTTATGTGTTCATTATTAATCAACATAAATTAATTAGTATAATTTTGCGACTAAATTAAAAAAAAATGTCATACAATGTGCATGTTCATCTAATATGAAAGTGAAAAATTACATATGTTAATTACAATACTAAATAATATCAAGTGCAACTAAAAATAATTTAAACCACATAAATTATATTATATAAAATTTCAACTATTACAATATGAGTTTCCAACTTAATTTTGGTTGGACTAAAATTTACACATGAAATATTGTTTCATCACTTCAACACGTTTATCATTGTGTTTTCAAGGCAATGTAGGTGAATTCACCAACTCTAAAGTCTTTACCATTAGTTTGTATATGTGTGTCTCATGTGGGATATTAGATTTAAGGGCTAGAAGATTTTTATTCTCTCTCTTTCTGCATTTGTGACTTCATTGTTATTGTTCTCCTCTTTCTTCAATCCCTGCTTCTTACCATCAACACTCAGTTCTTCTTCTGAAAATGAAAAAAGATATAATGCAAAGTATAAGACATGAAAGACGATGAACAATAGAATATAAACTAAAGTAGACTATAAATAATTTATACATATACCTCAACATCAACAATTGCAATGTCATTTTTCCCCAGGAAATAAAGAAACTCGAACAAGTTTTCTTTAGTTACATGACAATGACCTCTATGTGGTGAGATGATTTATATAAACAAACCAAATAAAATGTCACCATAGAAAATAACTCCTTATGACTTAGTATTCAAGCTTCAGGAAACACTTAAGCATAATCATGCTAAGTAAGTTACATGCCAAATATATCAAGTTGTAAATAACTTGTGAAAATAAAAGGAAAGAAAAAGACAACATATAATAAATAATGTATGACAACTTGCTAGCAAATCGCATCATAGAAGAAAAATATTTCGTATGGTTACCCATACAAGTGGGTGGGTAACCTACACCAATATTCCATGATGCTTAGGGTCCAAAGGAGGTAAAACGCCTACTAACATAATGATTGTTTGGTTACATCTTGGCCTCTAAAAAACTACCATGATTTACCTTACACATCATAATATTCAAATATTTAAAAAAAAAATGCAAGAACCAAAGATATAAAATTGCATTCGATAATGATGATACATTCAAAGCATTTTGAGGTTAATAAATTAGTTTTGTGGGAATCTAATAAATAAGGTAACCTGAAAAGTTTCACTATGCCTTTTTTTTTTATCACAAATCTAAAAATTTGAAACAAAGATCTCTGTAATTATTAGATGAATATATCTGTAACCCTTTATGCTGTTGTTTTAGCCATTATTAGAAATCTTAGAGGCAACATAAATGGTTCTATTTCATATCACAACATATTGCAACAGGCCTATGACCAAGAATTTAAAGTCCTCTAAATAACAAGTATGCGAAGGAGTTGTCCACTAAGAGGATCCGTTCATATTATCACTAGTAACTATTATAAATAGAAAAGAAGGGAACCCATAGAAAATTACTTACTATCCTTCAATTTATTAAAATGGGATAAAATATAGAAGGTATCTACTCATACTCTGAGCTCACGAGGATTCCATAAGACACTTCTAACTACAATGGAACATTCCCAAATCAATACAAGTACATGTAAATTAATGAACTTGTAGATTTTAGAGTTAACATATTGTACTTGTTGGTCATGTTACCGACTTAATTTATGGATGGTTGAGCTATTAATAGGCTTATCATATTTAAAAATTTATATCATATGAAGTGCTTACTTCACCAACCATCATCTCTGATAGTTATACTCCTCACTACCAAGTATAATATAGGGTGAAGGTAGAAAATGAGTGCTGCTACTTATGTATAATTTATCTAATATGAGCACCATTAATCTAGTTCTCTCTCACTCCTTCTCAAGGCCAAGAGGAAATCTACTATGGGGAATAGATAAGATAAGATAATGTCATTTGTTGGACATTATTCAAATTATCTTATCATCCCCATTCAGGGAGACAAGATAGTGGGATTGATAATAGGATGTCTCGAAATAAATTTGTGTAAGTAAATACTCACTATAGATAGTTTTGTAGTAGTTGTACGAATCCTTACAATTTGATTTATCTTCCCTCTAGGAAATAATTATTCTCTCATGTGAGAAACCTTAGCAACATTTTTATTAAAAACATGATTTTTGAAGGCTACAAAGTTATCACTTAAACCAAGTTACAAAAAAATCAATATCAGTGATAAAGGTTTTCCTATAAGAAAATGAATGGCAACGTCGTGACTCTTTATGAAAAATTACAAGAGGAACACATCCCAATTTCATAAACAAAATAACAATTTTTATTATGAGATAGTTCAACTGGAGATGGGAAAAATAAATTGGATAATGAATCTAACTAGTAATAAAAAAATCTTGAATATTCTACCCATGAATAAGACTACCATAACATGGCCCAAGATTCTCTCTGCCATAGCCATATGATGGTAATGGGGGCATCAACGGCCAATAATTTTCATCCTACAAAAGGAGAATCAATATTGGAATTTAGTAACATTTAATCAAGATACCAAAGTACATGGAAGAGACACATCAAGAAGAAGTAGCAATATCATATATAAAACTTCAAAACAGATCTGAAAAATCAGCGCCCAAGTCTCCCTGAAACATAATATCCCTACATGAAAAAGATATATCATAGATCGTTGTTAAGCTAAGAACAAAATCTTATAGGCTGATATGAGAAATAAGAAGGTGTGGACAACCCAAAGAAGAATGTGATGAAATTGTATGCAGGATGTGGGAGGAAGGAGAGGTATATACCAAATGGAATTTGTTGCATTGCAAGGTGTATGCTCACACCCAAATAGGATATCAATAAATTGACAAGTGGAATATTTTTTTAGGACAATCATGTGGAAGACACAACCAAGTAGGTACTTATTTTGGCGAACGAGTTCCTCACTGCAAAGTTAAGAACATAGTATGGTTACAGTAAGTTTTATTAACATGCAATGATCTCAACATTCTCAAGTCTACTAATAACTACATACCTATACTTTTGGTAATCCTCCTACCTACTTGTATGGAAAATTTTCTTTCTTTTTTCAACTCCAATGGAAAAAGAAAAGAATTGAATTGCAACATAAGATAAACAAGTAAAATTAAACTTTGATGAACACACTCAAATAAAATTTTGCAATACATAGTACCCGGGCTCTGTATTATTATCATTTGCACGTGAAGGTTGAATTGTCTTCTAAACACCAAGATCACTTACCAACAAGGGAAACATAATCCAAACATAAATACTAAAAGACATAATTATTGGAAAATGTCAATTTCAACTCTAGTCAAGGTTCTCAGAATCTAATGTAAAACTTCTAAGAGAATTTCCTAAAATGATAAAATATATTTCAAAGGACAAGGGTTTTTTAAACCAACCAAGCTAGAACCAAAACCAACCAATTCAACTAATTTGACCCTGAAAGAGGATGTTCTAGCCCTAGAACTAGTTTGGTGAATGGTTCCCATTAGGGGAATTTTAAGGTCTAAAATGGGCCTCCTAAGGAAATAATAAAATAATATCTAAACTAATAAAATAATATTTATGAATTTTCAATTCACTTTTTGCACCACAATCAATGTAACCATAGTTAAATTCAATTCAAAAGTTGTACCAAAATAAAATTAATAATTTTTTTTATTGATGTGAATATAAATAAGAATGAGCTTTTTAAGAAAAAACCATTATCATTGAACAACTAATGCATTTGTCCTTTTTACTTAAATAAATTAAAATAAAATATAGATATAAATTTATAAATTCTTAATTATATTACATTCTATTAATTAAAATTTATATTATTTAAATTGTATAATAACATGTAATTAATATACTGTATAAAAATAATATAATATAATATACTATAATAAATTTATAGGGATATGCATTGTTTCTTTCAAGAAATATGAAATGACAAATATATTTTTATTCAAAAAGTGTGAAATGACATTTATTATGAGTACTTTACTTTGACTTTAAAAGTACTTAGAGCACTACCATGGTTAACCGTGAATTTTTATGCACCATTGAGAATGTGACAAGTAAGTACCTTTAACTAAAGCAATGCCACTTCAACCATTAGGGATGATGTCATCCCATAAAATGTGGTTGGTTCTCATAAAGTGAATTTTGATTGTACATTTTATTTAGGAGGACCATTTTAGACCTCAAAGTTCCCCTAATGCATATCAAACTGGTTTTTTCAATACAGAACTATTCTGACATGACAATTCAACACACACACACACACACACACAAATATATATATATATATATATATATTTGATGTATTTTCTAGTAAACTAGTTCCTAAATTAATTCTGAGTCAAATTCCAACTTTTCAAGCATGGAAAACCATGGAACCATAATCAAAAGAATTTAATTTTCCATGATGAACTAACTGGAAATAATATGAAATGGATACCATGGATCTTTCCCCTTATCTCCATTTTCCTCAAAACATGACCCTCCCTCCTGTTTTGGAACAAAATCAATAGGACTAATTGTAAGCATCTCCTTCTTCCGGCCAAAAAAATTGGATATCAGAGTTTCTTTCCATATTTTTCCAGCCCTTTGAGATGCAACCAACATCATGTAAAATTGAAGTAGTTGATGTCATAATCGATTGTTGGAAAAAACTGCTAGTTTTTCGTTACAAATTTACCAGCATTGTTAGTTCCATTAGGCATTGAAACTTTAGACAATTTGCATCACTAGATTCCTTCTACTCACCCATTTTTTACAGTATTCCATGTCGAGTGAACTTGGCAACTATTTTTTTGAAGTGGCACATTATTGAAAATATGTTTACAATTGCTTATTTTTCTCAAGCATCCATAAATGACATTGTTGAGAAACACAATAAGTTTCAAGTATTGGCATGTAGCTGATTAAACAACTTGTTTCCATTCATAGTTCATATTCAAGCATTGGGGATCCACTTTACATGAATCCAAATATCTCCTTTTTAAAACTTGAAAATAAGGTATTGCTAAGAAAATGATCTTTAACCCAAACCAAAACCATTCTATCTCAAGGTCTATTATGAAACTATTTTTTATTACTTACCATATTTTGTTTTCTCTTTTGTACTTCTTGGAGAGTCTATAGGCTTCACTTTGAGTCACGATGTGTTCTACACAATTTATTTGACAAACACATTGACTAGTTTATCAAAATTTATTTCTTTAATGATGTGTTTCATCAAACTCTTCATTCATGACATGGAAACCTAGGTTATGTGTGAAGAAAAAGTCATAAAAAAATAAATAGTTGCAAGTACTCCCAAAATTGACCTCCCTTTAGTCAAAAGTTGATATTGTTAGAGCAGAGAACTATATTGAGATTGATAAAGAATGCATAAATCCATATTTTATTGTATGACCACTCTTTTGCATTCACTTAAAGCATAAAGATAACAAGGGCTTGAATTACTCTTACAAACAATTGGTCTAATATTTAATGAAGGGAAACTTTTCTCCACTAAGAAGAGAAGGTTGAGGTGTAACCCTCCATGTTGTCATAATTGTTCATTTAATGGATATTTTTCTTATTCCATTTATTGTTCATGGTTGCACGTTATATTTGCCTATTTCATAATTGTTGTGAGGGTTCTTTGGAAAGTCCCTCCTATTAATTTATACATTTGAAAAGACCTGCGTGGTTGGATAGAGTATGTTGTTAATAGTCTACCCATGCCTATTCATCACATTTGAACACTATTCTTCATTGGTATTAACTCCACAACCCAATTGGATAAGTATTGGTCTCAATAAATTCCAACATCCATCTTATTCCTAATAAAATATCAAAAACAATATTTTCTAGGGGTTCCCCCTTGTGCTAGAAAATAATTGGCCTAAAGTAAGTGGAAGATTTTACAAGGAGATAATGGAAAACCTTTTGAAGTACCCCTAGGGTTAAACTTTGTTAATTTACTTTGTAACATTTGAAGTCTCATAAAAAATCATATTAAAATATATTATTATTTTGACAACATAAACTGTCATTACAAATTGCAAAAATAAAATTTGTACTGGAGATCCAACTCAAAGAGAAAAAAAGTGGATATCAACTTGGAATATTAAACCAATATCTCAAAACTAAGGCATCATAATCAATCAAAACTCAAGAGAACCAATCCTACCAAAATAAACCATAAAATAGTGATATTAGCAAGTGGATCTATAGTCAAAGGATGTATGCATTATCATTCATTGGTCTCGAAAGGAAACTAGGGCCTCTCAAGCTCGCAAAGAGGCATATATATTGCAAAGGTACACAAAATGTTGAAATACACATGGAATATTAGTTACATAAAAAATGATATGGAAAAGTCATTAGCTATTAAAAAAGGAGTGTCATTATTGAGCATTGTTACTTCAAAAAACATTGCAATGTGGGGGACTCCTCAAATTATAATCTCCCATCTCACTAGTTTCTCTCAAGCTTCCAGTATATAAATTGAAGTAAATCTGAGTAGACTCGAAGCTCTTTCTGAATTCATTTGACATTTGGGAGGCCAATAAAATCCTCAAAATGAATGATACGTAGACTCAAATGGCCAATAAAGCAATTCAAGCCATCAATTAATTGAACTGTAATTGGATTTGATAATAAAATTAAGAAAGAGAAAATGAAATATTTCGTTATCCCTAACTTCCCAACAAACCACCCAACTATAGTTAGAAAATGGCCTCCAAGTTCTAGAAATATATAGAGATTAGATAAAGGAGCAGCATGGAGAAAATATAATAGTGAGGATAATGGGTAGAGAATGAAGATTTCTATCACATGAGGATGCAAACCAAAGTAGTGATATTTATGCCAAAACTAGGGTAGATTACATAATATTTCATCTATACTTAACATCTTTAAGATATTTTTATTATCCTTCTCTCAATTTATACTCGAGAGAAAATTAAACCACTAAATTCCTTGTCTACTTATATGATGAGCCCAAAAGTGATACAACTACCCTATCCTCCAACTCCAAATAAGGCATCTCACCAAATCACAACTTACTCTACTCACATCCATGTTCCATCTAAACAAGCTAACCATCGTCCAAAAACTTTTGAAGATTAAAAAGAAGAGACCTATAATAAGTGGGAATAAGAAAGAATATGAACATATTTCAAACATGCTACACTAGAGAAAATCAATGTTGTAATAGCCCCTACAAGGGCATTCCCCTCCAAACGATTTCATAGCAAGGATACACTTCCAAGTTCCAAGTAACCAAATCAATCAAACCAATTCTCTCTCATTCTTGGGAAATCAACCCTCTCTCCACCATACTTTTACCATAAATAGGAATGTTAGATCTATTCCAAATACGAAAATTGTGCTTAACTACGAAAACTAACGTGAAACATAATACATCCTCCCGACCATTGTTAATTACTAGAAAATTAGATCCTTATGTTGTTGGACATGATGCTTAGCTTGAAATTTTTGCAAACACCAATACCACATAGCAAAAGTTGAAAGCCTCAATCCAAATAAGTCCAAGCTACAAGAAATTATTTCCTATACCCTTATGATATAATAACAACTCCATGCATGACATGATTAAATTAACATTCATTATTCACCTTTATTTCAGATCACAACAAGTTTTTGCAAATTATAATCATATTCTACCACTCTTAACTTATTTTCCTTCAACTCTGTCTCAGTTTGTGCTCCCACCCATCAAAAATTATGAATTGCTATAATGCCAATAATAGGGTATTGTTACAGATAGCTACCATAAATTCAACCATGCCAAATTTTATGTGGATAACAACAACTCCACCAAAAATATTGGTAGTTATTTCATTCAATTTTTTTTTCGTAGTCTTGTTTTGCATCCTTCAAAGAAAGTGAGAATGATATCATTGGTGAAAACCTTTGATAAAATAGGTTTATAGGGACGTTAACTATCAAGTAAAACATATTATGATATTAAATAAACCTTAATTTATTTAAATTTAATGTATGTAATTATTGTTACATGTTCCTTCAAAGGCACATATATTCAAATTATAAATTGTGCATCAAAATTGTTGCTTTCTACACTCCTGTCTTGACAACTAACAAGTAAAATTTGAGATTAATTCCATCACCATGAATGATATTAATGAGGAGATCCCTCCCCACAAGGTGATGGCCACTTTACAATATATGGTGGCTATACAGAGAAAACAAGGTAATAATTTCAAGTCTCGATTCGGATAAAGCAACCTATTCTTAAGTTATAGAGAAATAACACACCTCAACCAAGCTTCTAATTTGAGACACTCTTTTATTAACAACTACTTGAGTGCTCCCATCACCAACTATCATTTTTGAATCCGGGTAAGTACCACCTTGGCAGCAATGCCCAGAACCTCACCTCCAACTTTATCCAAGGGAAAATAAACTTCATCCCTGATAACAGCGTGTGGATAAAGAAAGAATAGACGAAACAATATCTACATAACATATTAGAAACCTGTGACTATAGACACTGTGGAGATATTTTATTCTCAATACCTCTCACTCATTGATAAATATCGTATTGACATGAAAAGTTGAACTTTAAGAGCAAACCCATTACCAAATAAAGATTGTTTACATGAAAAATGTTATAATAATGCTTATATACACACTGAGATTTGTACTTAATCTCTTAGTGCATGAAAGTCCCTAATGTAGCTCAACTTGAAAAATACTTCCATTCAATATAGAAATGTCATCCAATACCTTAAATGCACCACAAATCTTGTTCACAACAAGAGTAGCTAAGGATTCTTGTTCAATGTCCTTAGCAATGATCAATATGGGATACCCCACAAATGGCCTCTTCCAATATTGCAATCAAGTCTCTTACAATTGTGATTTTTTTTGCAACCAATAATAACTTCAAGTTATAAGAAAATATAAAGATGAAAGTTCATTTCCATATTCTTGATCACTGAATTTTAAAAAGAAAGTAGAAATAAATAGAAATTTAGTAACCCTCTTCCCATGCTTAGTAGTGGTCATATTTCTTTCTGATCAATATTCTAAATCCAATATTGTACAAATTCTAGAAATAATAGAAGGTTCATAAGGAACATATTTTACCAACCCAAATTGAACCAGGAAGATGTTCCGTGAATATATGACAGATGGAGGTAATTGGGAAAAAATTCCACAACTCAGATGCCAGGTTATTCTAAAAACGTTACACATTATTTCTACCATTCTCTTTTCATTACAAGGAACACCAAAAATTAGTTGCACAAAAAAAAAGCAAGAAGCTTTCATTCACATTAATTACCTTGCAATTTTCATACTCCATGAACATCTTCTCACTATCTGTCACAAAGTAAAAAGTACCGAGAAATATATCCATGATCAAATTGCATTCCCTCAACGACATACATATTTTTTTCTGCACTTTTCCCCTCTTCAAGTGTCACAACACCTTTCCTTCCAACTTTACTCATAGCCTCTGCTATCATGTTTCCTATTTCATAATTATTACCAGCACTTACTACAACAACATTTGCTAATTAACTATCTTCAACCTGGAAAATAATGTCGATTAGAGGGTCTTAATTTTTAGCATTACACTCCCTTACAAATAACATCCATGCCAGATGTTTCACTAGTAACTCCTCAACATTCTACCCTGGAGTCTTCAAGAAAATTTAGTTGATAGTTTTGGATCAACTATTCCCACGGTGAAAGTTCACGTTAACCGTAATCTAAATCAAGAAGCAACAAGACTAAAAAGAGAAAACAAACTCAAATTGTGAGAATTTACCTCCTTTGACAAATTCTTGAGTTAAAAAACAAGAGCCTTTATTGTCTTGTCGATGCACCTAGTCATTTGAATAGGATTTTCTCCAACTGCAACAAACTGAACATGTTTATGATTCAGATTCTTATTCACAAATATTAAAAATACACACATGATTTATTTTTTGGGTTTTTTCGAACTAGCTCAAACGAATTGACAACACGATCACAATAACTAGCTCAAACGAATTGACAACACGATCACAATATCATATTCAACAAGGCTATTTTACCACTCAGATACTATATTGATCCTACTGAAGCATTGAAAATTCAGAAAATAAATAAATAAACAACAACCACAATAAAGACCTATAAAAATGAATAAATACTTAAGTCACTACTAGGGGAAAACAAAGTACCTTTACACCTTCAACTATTAAACCTTGTGCAAGTACAACTCATGTGGGAGTTCAATCACTAGCTAAATCATTTGTATTTGTTGCTTCTCTCTTACCAAATTGGCCCTAATATTTTCAACTGGGTCCTCTAATTCAAACTGTTAGAAGAAGGGTGCAACATTGAAATGCATTAACTAGGCTGGTAATAACAATTTACCTTGACTCATCAACATCTGGAACACAAGTCAACATCTGGAACACAAGTCTTTATTTTCAACTGTTTAAAGCTTGATTCATTACTTTACTGTTGCTACTCCATAGAATAGGTAGATCATCAAAAGAGAAAAATGTTGTCTATGACCTGTGATAATTTTTCCTCCCAGGTATAATACAGTAAGACAGTTAGGAAGGGAAAAATAATATAGAATATAAAAAATTTACAACCCACATCTACAGTTTACGTCCTACTGTCATATCATCATTAACAATCTTCATAGAACCGTACTTTCTCTCCAAAACAACATTTATGCCCTTTGGTCCAAGGGTGACTCTGACAAGATCAACAGCTTGTTGAAACCTACCTACAAGCCAATTTGAAAATATTTTCAATAGATGCACAATAAAATGCTGGAATATATGTCATACCAAACCTACATACAATCCACACATTAACATCAAATGTATATGGAAAAGAAATATCTACCACAGTAACGTAGTAAAGTTTATGTGAAAATAACCTCTTTTTTAGATGGAATTTTTTTTCTCTAACCTGCAATTTTTTTGTTGCTGACCCATATTGGTTGAAGTACAACTCCTTTTCCATAGCTCTTGGATTGACTACCTGCTCTCTACTACGTAATATTATGGTCTGCTTTTTGCTTAGCAGTTAAAGGAGATCGGTGAAAAAACAACGAGAGAAGACAATTTCCTAGCATTTATGTGAGATACTGCACCCAAATTCCTCTCCTTTCCAATTTTTGCCAAGGAGGAAGAAATGGAGACTGCTATCATACTACCCATAACGTAGGCCATCTTCCCTTATTCTGAATAGAGAATTACAATATCTTCATATTAGCTATTGTCTCACAAACATGAACCCAAAATAACAAAAATCACTGTAACTAACACACTAAATAGCTATTAAACATTCTGGAAAATACGTAGTGTCATGACAGAGTTCAGATACACCCTAAGAGAAACTCAACCACCATCCTCATCTTAAACACGACATATTTCTATACTTGCACTCTTATTTCGCAAAAAAGAGAAAATTTGGCTAAATTAATACTATAACAAAACAATAGGAGCCCGGTTTTGATATGGACCCCAAGGTTGCCAAGTGAGCTTGATATGAACCTTCAAGGTTTCCAAGCTAAAGTGTAGTCACCAAGCTTGAGGTTGCATATTTTTTAATTTTAATATTTTACCTCTAGTGTCCATGTTTTCAATTAATGCATCCAATTGGCCATCTAGATTTAATTCACCAATGTTGTAGATAAAAAATACTTTACAAAAATTGGCTGTAGATTTAATCCACATGCTTCACGCTCTCTTCTGTCGCATCCCAGCTCTCAACAATCAAATTATCAGCTCAAACCTTCTCAGGTTGCATCATTAAAATCCATCATCAACCTGAATACGATGCACAACCAAAATCCTCTTGAAAACTCTAGCAGTATTCACATCTACTCCTCGTCTACCGAGTGAACCACTCCTCTTCCTATTGAAGATCCCTCCAGATCCATTTTTGAACACATCCGTGACATAAATTGGAATTGTTACAATGCTCCGAACACTTATAATGCTAGTTCTTTGAAAAAATCTCCCAAATAATTCTCTACGCACAACTGTTCGCCTTCTCCTCACTCTTTTTCTTACCTTCTAAACATATGCAATTCCGACACCCAAATGAATCCAAAAACATGCAAACATGCCATGTGTTTGGTTATTGATTTCGTATCACCTCCAAGCAATACCTTCCCACAGAACATCACATACACTTCCCTTTCAAGTTTCGAACACAACATTGGAAAAATTTGATGATATTTCGGATAAAAATATGTCCTATTCCCTTATTGATTCTGATAAACCTCCGAGCCATTACAATAACTACGTGCTGGACAGTTCCGAAAAGTGCAGACACGATGCTGGTTCTCTCCTTGATGCATGTTCTCTCCTCGACTCTAGAAAACCTAATTTCATATTAACCTCATCCTCACACACAAACTTGATGTCGGCTACCCAATGCAAGTGTGATAATACCGAATCTAAATCACACTTTGATTTTGTTCCAGAAAAACCTAATCTTGAATACCACAATCCTCTCATGTACTCTCGCTCTTGACCTTCACATCCCCTATCCTATGCAATTGCGATAAAAATAGATCCAATTCTAACTTGGATTTTATTCCCATAGTTTCTGAAACACCTTCCTTGCTATCATATTTGGTATCGATCTCACACTCTCAAAGTGAAAGGTTCCAAACCACCAACGAACACAACATTGGTAACAATACATAATCTTAATATTATAGAATTAATATAAAATTAATTTTAACTCGTTAATAACAAAATACCATTATATAATCATATCATATGAAATTAATAATAACAATATATAATATTAAAATAAAAAATTAAATATATTAATATACTATATCCACATTAATCATTAAATTAATGGAATATAATTTAAACTTATGTGTTATTAATTTAGGATTACCTAGTCAGCTCCTATCTTTATAGGCCACCCCTTACCTATTTATTTGACATTCCCTTGAGACGAGTCTTTCACATCTTCTTACATCTTGATAATGAACCTCATTAGAGGGTTTGAAATGTCCATTATATACTTTCTTAAATGCGATGAATCCATAAACCATCTTACAACAAAATCCTTTATATGCGACCACCAGGTATTGAAGAATCTTCCACCTCACTTACACTGTAAAGAAGTCAATATAAAAAATGGTATCACAATTAGAAAATGAAAAATAATTTCTAAGTTACTACATGAAAGGTTCTTACAAATCAACAACAAATTTAAGGAAATTTCATGAGACCATACTAAGAATTGTCTGTAATAAGAGATCAAATCAGATGTTGAACCAATAAATCTGGTGGAACAAAACTAAATTACGTGCTAATGAAAGAGTAAGATTTGAACTTTAAAAAATCTTGGGTACACATGTTGTTAGAGACTTAATCCATTAGAGTTATGGTGGGTGTTGGAGCGGGGTCCCTTAGGAATGAAGTTTGGGATAAAAATATGATATTTTTTTGTAAGTTTTTGTAAGTTAAGTCATGCACGCTAAATGAGGCACAGGTCAAGGGGCTTTGGGGTGGGTCAAATCCCCTCATGAGTTGTAATGGGCCAAAGGGTAGAACTAGGGGCCACAAACCACAGTTTGCGGACCTTAGATGAGCACAGGCTAAAGGTATAAATATGAGTTTAGATCGAGTCGATAAGGGCATGATGTAAGAAGTATGAACTATGTTTTGATGTTTTGAGCTAAGAAGCCAACTTGTATGGGTTAAAAGGCTCCTGCTAGCTGTGTGCGCGAAGACCTTAGTCCTGCTGTGTGCGGACCCCGCAGGCTGTGTTCACTGGTAGAATGAAAGTGTTGTAAGGAAGATCTGAACTGTGAATGAATAAAGGAACATTTTGGATGAGATCTGAGTATCAAATGCATCTGTCTTCTGCATTATGATATGTTTCTGCATGTTATTTTTGTTTACTTTGTTATCTGTATTGGGATCGATTGCACAACTATTTTTTGCCCTAGATAAATGATAAATGAATGAATCTATATTTATTGAATGTAAATTTTATGCATTAGAGACTATTGAAAGGATTGCAGGATTTGTTTCTGTGCGCGCACAAGGTAACCTGCGTAAATTGACCTAAATCTGTCTAGATATGGTTTCTAGTTAGGGTTTTTGTTGTGAAGGTCAGATCATGATTATTTTAGATCTGAAGACACCCACACGATTTAATCCTCTATCAAGGTGTGGAAACCTGGTTCCAACATCCCCCCATACTACTTCGGGTGATACTTTGACTTGCGTAAGTATGTCATTACCGATAGTGCCAGTAATAAGAGGGTTTTGTTGGTTAACCTTAACTCTGAACTTGGGCCAGGACCCATCAACCCAAAAAATGGTTCTGTTACCGGGACCATGATAATTTTGAGAGAGATTGGGTGATGTGGCTGCCAAAGCTTGAATTAGAAGACTGGTTTGAGAAGGAAATTCAAGAATTTTCCCTTAGGGAAAATAGAAGTAAGAAGTTGTTTGCTGAAGATTGGAAACATATGTATATCTTTACATAGCTTCACAAGATCTTCTTTGTGACCTTTGCACACGAATTACATGAGTGGTTGTCAAGATTAGTTAAATTTAAAACCCGTTGGAAGGACGACAAGGTCACCTAGTGGACACTAGATTGATCCAACAGTTAGAGCAGCCTGATAATTCATCCAGACTATAGATGACTGGGTTGATAGAATCTTGGATGGGTTTGTGAAAGAATTTGGAGTAAATCAGTTTGTGTCATATTCTAAAGATGAAAGGATATTTTTTAAGGGATTGAGAGGTAAATTCATATGCTATTTCCTTTTCTAATTAAGATGCTATTGTGTGAAAAGGGTGTTTTTTGCAGCCACACTGAGTGAATGACCCCAGATAAGCTAGAAAGCACTACGTGTAGTGGAAAATATTATCGGGTCAATCAGAGAGGGGATAGATATGTATACAACCCTATGAGAAATTCACCTGATATAGAGAGTAGTGAGGCTACACACGTTGAAGGGAGCCCTCCTGTTACACCACAGTCGAACTTGTGCAGGGGTAAGACATATCCTACCCCACCACCACCGCCACTTGCAGGAGGTATGGTCGCGCATATGAAGCTACCCACCTTTAAGGGTGCGGGAGATGAGGACATGGACAGGTTTTGGTTTATTGCTGATGAAGTGTGGACTACAAAAAATGTAACACTGATGCTGTCAAGAGAGCGCAACTGGATATGGTGTTTGAAGGTCGCACGTTAGATTGGTTTATGGGATATCTCACTCAGCGCGTTGAACCCACTGTTGTGAATATTAAGGACACTTTGAAACATCAATTCAGGAAATCGAAGTCCTACTCACAATGTGTGAGAGAATTAAAATATATCAAACAGGAGCCGAATGAATCTATTTGGGAGGTTGATCAATGGTTGAAGCGCACCATCAATGAAGGAGGATTTATTTATGATGATAAGAAACATAAGGAATGGTTTATTTCCATGCTCTTACCACATCTATGTAGGCCTATTAATCAACAAAATATTGATTCTCATGCCGAAGCTCTGGAAGTTGCTATGAAACTTGAAGCTGCTCCCAAAGAAGATGATTATTTCAGAACTTTGAAAGTCCAAAGTCAACTGGAGGAAATGCACTTAGAGATTCAGAACTTATGCAGAGATGGAGGAAAGGAAGTAGGTGTAGATATTTGGTGCATACGTTGTAAGGGTTCATGCCACACCAAAGATCAATGCACTTTGTTCTCAAATTATAGGCAAATAGGCGGACCGAATCCACTATGCCCCAAGGATAATACTGGGCCAAGTGGTACTTCCACACTATGGTGTGCTAATTATAGGGTAGCTGGATGACATGATACAGACCATTGCCCTCGTTTGGGAAGCTATGCGCCATATATGAATCAACAATGGTGTAGGATTTTCTCTTCCATTGGTCATGATGAGAACCACTGCCCAAAATTTGACCTAATGATGGACAATGATAAACTCTATAGAGTGTAGGCTGACCCATCTTCAACATCTCCCTCTAGACGTGGAGGATCCCCAGCAAGATTAAGAGGAGGGGGGAGAGGTGGAGGCACAGGTTGGGGAAGAGGACAATTAATCTGCTATAACTGTGGTGACTCTGGACACTATGCGTGCGACTGTCTGAACCCTACACGACAATATTGCAGGTACTGTATAAAATTTGATCATGTAATTGAAGGCTGTCCTATTTTAATTGCTAGAATGGAGGAAAAAAAACAACAGACACCTACGCAAAACATACAAATGGTTAAAGCTGAACTGCCCAACGATGGTCCAAGTGTAAACATAATTACACATAGTGGTGTTGCCACAGTAGGAGATGAGGGAAAGAAGGTTGATGCAGAGCCATTGATCATAAAGGCCTCTGAAAAGAAGGAAGGACTCAACCTACAAAAGGAAAAGGAAACTTTTATTGAATTCAGGAAGGATTTTGCTGGTGCAAGAGCTTCCACATCAATGTCTAGCATGGAATCAAATATTGATAATGAAGTCAAACCATTCCTACAAGCATGTATTAATTTATTGCGTGACTAGAAAGCAGTAGATAATCTTCAAGCCCTGATAGACAACTACACGGACAAAGAAGTGCCTCAAACTAAGACTAAGGTTGTGAACAAGATTTATAAGAACAAGAAGAGAACTGGCCGGGAGATGCACATGACTGTGCAAATTGGAGAGTATGAAATGGATCAAGTCATCTTGGACCTAGGGTCTGATGCAAATGTTCTACCTAAGAAAACCTAGCAAAAGATGGGAGAAATAAAGCTAGAATGGTCCACCATTCATCTATGCATGGCCAATTAGCAAAATATCATTGCACTTGGAAGACTTCCAAAGGTTCTAGTAGACGTTGCTAGAGTAAAGGTACACGCATATTTTGAAGTGATACAAGTTGTGGATGATGCAGACCATTACCCTGTGCTGCTAGGGTTGGATTGGGCCATCGATATGGGAGGCATCATCAACCTAAAGTGTAGAAGCAAGATCTTTGAAAGTGATGGTACGAGGGTGATAGTACCACTAGACCAGACAAAAGGAGAAAGATATATAGAGTCAGTGCATGAGGGAGATGATGTCAACCATATATACAAGCTGACTATGCGAGACGAGAATTGGATCATTCCTATAGCTGATGGAATGTTGAATTGGGAGAAGGATAGTTTGTGTTTCTCAGATTCATATGGGGAGATGGAGAAATGGAAAAATCGGTTGCATGATGTTTCTGCGTTGCACTGCCTAAAGATCACTAAAAAATTCTGGTGCATCTCCTCACAAGTAAGAGAACTACCCTATTTTGATGGTTCTGGTAGTGTCGTAGTATTTATGGAAGAATTGGAAAAGGCTATCCCAGAAGAATGAGGGTTCTGGGCACTTGATTTGGCTATGTGCGCGACCCCAGTGCATTGGTGGGATACACACAAGGGAGTTTTTAAGGACTGGGAGGAATGTAGAAAAATGATGACGTTGTGCTTTGAGCCTCCCGCTACCCCACCAAATAAGCTTTTATTTGGTTAGGGAGACCCACACAAGCACCTGGCCATGTCGATGGAGGTTTGGAAATAAAAGACCTGGAACAAATGGGTTTATATGTTTCTTCACTCGTTGGGGCCGATACCCACTACTTGGTATCTAGAAATGGAGCTGCACCGAGGGACTCACGTTTGGATTCCAATGACTGATGATTTCCTATCAACCTTTAGTTTGGTTAGGGGATCAGAGGGACTGGATGAAGCTCTGTAGGATATAGAAGCTTTTTTCTTTGATAACTCTCGACCCCAAAGAGAATGTGTTGCACCAACATGGGACACACAAATGCAAGATATTTTCAATTGTAGGAACCTGTCAATAGAGGATAACGAAGATGATCCAAGAAATATCAACATCCCTCATTCCAAAGGGGAGCGCGAAATTGTAGGTCCCTCATTGGGAATGGTAGATGTAACTAAACCTCTGAAGTTAAATGAAGTCAACATTGGGACAAAATATCAGCCCAAGTTGGCCAAAATCGGGGATTATTTGGATGATGATACAATAGGGAAGGTTATGAAACTACTGAAAGAGTATCAGGACATATTTCCCATGAAGTTTTCTGAGATCAAATTGATTGTAGGAGACTTAGGTGTTATGAAGATCACTTTGAAACTAGATGCACGTCCTATCAAGCAACGACCATATAGATTGAATCCCAGGTATAAGAAGAAAGTAAAAGAGGAATTAGAGAAGATGGTTCCTGTAGATATCATTGAGCATGTAAAGCATTCTAATTGGGTGAGCCCCATGGTCGTTCAAGAAAAGAAGACAAAAGGAGAGATAAGGATTTGTGTAGACCTATGCAAGCTAAATGATACATGTGTGCATGACCCCTTCTCTACTCCATTTTCTGTAATGTTCCTTTTTCAGGAATATTGCCAAGCTGCTCAATATGGACGTTGTATAAGGAAAAATGGAAAAATAAAATGCACAAAAAAGATTGGTTCCTGTTGAATATGCTGTGTGGGACTTAAATATGGATTTTCATCAGAAAAAAATCAACGTAGATCTGCTAAACAAATCTCCCACAAACTGGTATCAGTGAGATATTTCCTTTGAAGACATTAACAATCAACAATCTGATCTAAAAAAGAGATTGAAGGAAGGGGAATTTACTGGATATGTCACCTTTACAAGAAAGGATGAGATCCAGAGGCTAGCTTTCCCTTTTCAGACTCTGTCTATAGACTCTTGTCGAGAGGTAATATCCCAAAAGGGTTTACTCAACAAATAATGCCTGAAAAATGCATTATTCAGGTATGATGGCTTTAGATACCATATAATATGTCTAATAATGCTCATAAACCAATAGAAAGAACATCATCACTCTTTACTCAGCTTCTAACATCAGAAATATGGGGAAAAACATATTTTTATGAACTAAAATAGGTGTATAAGAAAATATATGTAAAATGAAAGGTAAAGGTTCTGGAATATGTTATATTAGGTCAAGAGGGGTTCACATGCCAAATTTTAGCAAAAAAAAATTCGTTATTCTAAGTTAAACAGTTCCTCCTTCTCGACTAGTCAAGAAAAACCCTGATTTCCCATGACCTTAATTACACAGAAAGTTGTTGAAGCATGGATAGCTTAATTTATGTAGGGTATGGCTGATTTTTTGCAGGAATTTCAATATGAAAGATCATAATGAGACTCATATGGATTATGCAAAAGATAATAGACATTTTCATGAGGAAAAACCCTGCAAATGAGTGGCTGCAACACATAGAAAAAGACTGCAGACAATGACAATGTTATTTCTCAGGAGATTCAGATGATGTAGGTGAAAACTAAGATCTATGAAATATCTATGGATGAAACATCAGATCCATACCAGATCTGGAAACTACTCAGCCTTCTCCACAAGATCCCCTTGGGGTTTCATCAAAATAATACGTGTACAAGTGTAGATCTGAATTTAGAAGCTACAGAACTGCAGAATACTCAGAATTTATGAAGATGAATTTTATTAGAACATGAATCAGATCTGAAATAGTATAAAACAGTAGCTACTTTATAAATTTACAAAGTGAGAGGCAAGCCTCAATCACTAGAGATCCTCTATTGCACAAAAACCAAATTACATTAAACCCTTGGTGCAGAAAACACAGTTCATGAGAGGGATTGCATAGTAGCTTTAAAGAAATGAAGAAAATGCTATAAAATACATATATGAATACAAAATGAGAGAGAGATCCTCTTCCGGGTGGTCATAAGACACCCTCCTTGAGACATAACTCCTCCAAAACACCAGATCTATGCAGATCTAGGATACCACTTACTGCAACTCAAGCAGCTGCAAAACCCTCAACAGGATCAGCGCTGCTACTGGAGATGGAGCTTGGTATTCAATCTGATAGTGGCTCATTTCAGTACATTCTCCTCCAAGAGCTACTCAAAGAAGGAGGGAGGATTCCTAGACAGGAAATCTTCTTCCCTTAGGCTAAATAGCCAAGAGAGCTAGAGTTGCTCAAGAAACCTCTATTTTGAAAATCCTTCAACAAGTTTTACATGAGCCCTCTCCTCCTTTTAATAACTTGAAGGTGTGCACAAACCCTAAACCACTTCGATGGACTTAACCCCTTTCACATTGATGCCCTCCTTCTAGAACTGCACAGTTTGTCTAGGAGGTTCAATGAATATGGATAGAACTGAGATTTGGTCCTGTTGACCCAATCAAATGTCTCAACCCTGTTTCACACACAAGTGGATTTTATTACAAAGGCAGAGATTTATCCATTTTCACATTGGGCATGTATTTATTCTTTGATTTAAGGAGTTTTTCATGTCCTCTACATTTTATTCAACAATTGAAAAAATTAAAATGAAAGTGAATATTCCTATTAGCTTGGGATAATTAGGAATATTCCAGTCCTCCCCCTTGAAAATTTTTCTTGTCCTCAAGCAACTGCAAGGAAGAACGAGACTTCTCCTTCCCCTTCTGTGGCCTCATCAATGGATCCCACCATGGCTGAAAATGGTAAGCAATGAATCTGCCCTCCAATGACCTTATCCAAGTGCAAGATAGAAAGTGTACATCATGAGAAATGGGAGGTACAAGTGGTGATATTCTTGTTTCTCCATGGCCTCATCAGGTAGGAGTGATGAAGATCATGGGGAAAAATTTTCCCCATGAGTGTCTCCCACACCCATGCTATCATCCAAATAAAAGGAGCCATTCTTGATAGCTCATAGAAACAATTATTAATCCCCATGATGTGCATTGAGTAGGGGCTACAAGGCTGGAAATGAGGGAAGAATATACCCAACTCACACTATCCCTCTTCCCACTGTTGATGGATGTGGAGCTGTGGATCTTGGGTTGAAAAAATGTGGTCACCATGAAGCCAAAAAGAATTTGAAACTTCATGATCTCCTTCATTGATTTCAGTGAGCCTCCTTTCCCACCCTCTTAGGCATATAGTGAACAATTTACCTTCACCACATGTGCTCCAAAAGACATGTGGACTAAGTGCCATATGATGTGCTGGATGGTGACAATAGCCCCTCCCTTGAGACCAGCGTTGTCCATCATCTTGCTGCCTCAAGTCAAGATACCATAAGTGGCCATCCCACCACTTGCTTGCTGAAATAAGCTTCTTCAAAGTTTGGAAATGATAGAGGAAAATAAGTGTTGGCTGAATGGAAATCAAGAAAAACATGTCTTGCTCTAATTCCTCCCATGTGAGAGGCTCCCCATCATGATACAAACTCAATCCATGACCCTTTGTAGAAGATGATACAATGTACCATGTAGCAGCCATAAAAAGTTCCCTCCTCTTCTTGAAATTCAATTGAATATGGGAGAGTGCATTCCCCATGGATACATTCATCACATGTGTCATTCCTCCTCTCCCACATATGCACCTCATAAAAATAGAAATATCAGCAACATAGGGAGCAAGAATATAATTCATGTTGGCTTCCATATGCAACAAATGTGAAGGGCAATGATCCCTCATATGCAACCAACGCAGTTTGGACCTCAAATGCAATAGAGACTGTATAAAAATGTGGTCTTCCAACCACTTGCATGCTGCCCCGATCTCTTCATAAGCTTGGAGGAAATAAATGATAGATGAGGCAATGTGAGCATTTCCTCCAAAGAAAAATTCCTCCCTAAGTCCTCCTAGGGAGTGGATATCAACATTGCTCATGGCCTCAAGTAGACCATGCAGCCTCAAAGTAAGAATGCTCCTCCTTGGAGCAACATCCTACACATATGTGGTTAAGGGATGCATTTATACATGAGGAAAATCAAAATAATCAACACCCTTACCACAAGTTTTGCTCATGCAATGGGAGAAGCTCATAGATGAGCCTTCTTCCATTCTCAAATAGAAGAGAGAAGACTGTAATAACTCTTCCCAAGAGTCATGTGCATGCATAGCTCCCATGCCAAATGTAGATGTGGGAAGGCTGCTCTCCTTCCCTTGATTTTCCTGCCACAACGCAGAAACCGAAATGAGAGTGGGTGTGGATGATGTTGAGAGACTACTTCTCTCCTCCTTGAGCCTACCCAAGACTCTCAGCGCTGCATCAAGACCTCCCAAGGTCTCCATTTTTCTGAAATCAATGGGCAATGCCTCAACATGTGAAGCATTCGCCTCTTCTTGCTGATCAAGTGGCCTTCTTGGTGCAATGTCTCCAGGAAATGAGACATCATCTAGTGGTGACTGAATACATGAATGGAGAAAACCCCCCATGCTTCCACTGCGCAATCAAATCACCTCTTTAGGTGCATCAACCTTTTGCAATAGATAGGAATGAGATTGGCCCTCTTCCCCATCTTCTCTTGGTATCCTCATGCTTTTGCACCTTCTCCATCTCAAGGGCTTGTGAAATGCAACCCCTTGATATCTCCAAGGGAAGTTCTTATTCCTCCCTTACTACTCTTGCACAACGTAGTGCAACTTTGTTGTTCTAGATCAACAACACATAGAAATGTATATCTCTCCATGCAATGGGCTGAAATGAAAACAGATGAATTCTTGACCATACCTTGGTGAAATGTAGAAGCAAGAACTTCTTCTGCAACTATGTAGTCTTCCTCCATTGAACATGAAGGTTGCTCCTCCAAGGTTGTGCCAGCGCTGGTACAAGTCTCTACCCCCTCAAACTCCTTGAGATTTTCTTGAATATCCTTCAAGGTCTGGAAAAAGAGTGGGGGAATCTCCTTTTCTGTCATTCCTTCTTCTTCTCCTCTTTCTCTCAGCAGGGAAGTGGGGATGTGACAACATTGTAAATCAGATTGTGTGGCTGAATTCTCACACCCATCATAAGAAGTACTGGGGACTTCTTCATCTTCTTGAAATTCTCTAATAGTTTCACTGTAGCTTCTTCAGCTTTGAAACCCTCTTGGAGTTTCACTGCACCCTTCTTCTTCCATTGGTTGAACCTCCTTGAAGAGGACCTTCTCTGATTTGAAAATTTATGAGAGTAATTTCATCCTCTCCATCAATATAATCTTTGCTTCTGCTCTTAATTCACGGATAGCTTGACCTCACAGGCTGTGCCAGAGATCATGCTTTGATACCACTGTAATGTTCCTTTTTCAGGAATATTGCCAAGCTGCTCAATATGGACGCTATATAAGGAAAAATGGACAAATAAAATTTAGAAAAAATCTTGTTTCCTGTTGCATATGCTGTGTGGGAATTAAATATGGATTTTCATCAGAAACAAATCAACTTAGATTTTCTAAACAGATCTCCCACAAACTGGTATTAATGAGATATTTCCTTTTAAGACATTAACAATCAACAATATGATCTAAAATAGAGATTAAATGAAGGGGAATTTACTGGATATTTCACCTTTATAAGAAAGGATGAGATCCAGAGGCTATCTGGCACTTTTCAGACTCTATCTATAGACTCTTGTCCAGAGGTAATATCCCAAAAGGGTTTACTCAGCAAATCATGCCTGAAAAATGGATTATTCAGGTATGATGGCTTAAAATACCGTAGAATATGTCTAATAATGCTCAGAAACCAATAGAAAGAACATCAGCACTCTTTACTCAGCTTCTAACATTAGAAAGATGGGGAAAAGCAGCTTTTTATGAACTGAAATAGGTGTATAAGAAAATATGCGTAAAATAAAGGGTCAAGGTTCTGGAATATGTTATATTAGGTCAAGAGTGTTTTAAATGCTTAATTTTAGAAGAAAAAACATATGTTTTTCTAAGTTAAACAGTTCCTCCTTCCCGACTAGACAAGAAAAACCCTGATTTCCCATGACCTAAATTATGCAGAAAGTTGCTGAAGCATGGCTAGCATAATTTCTGAAGGGTATGGCTGATTTTGTGTAGGAATGTCAATATGAAAGCTTATAATGAGACTCATATGGATTATGTAAAGGAGAACAGACATTTTCATGAGGAAAAGCCCCACAAATGAGTGGCTGCAACACATAGAAAAAGACTGCAAACAATGACAACATTATTTCTCAGGAGATTCAGCTGATGTAGTTGAAAAATCAGATCTATGAAAGATATATGGCTGAAACATCAGATCCATACTAGATTTGGAAACTACTTAGCCTTCTCCACAAGATCCCCTTGGGGTTTCATCAAAATAATACATGTACAAGTGTAGATCTGACTTTAGAAGCTACAGAACTACAGAATACTCAAAATTTCTGAAGATGAATTTTATTAGAACATGAATCATATCTGAAATATTATAAAATAGTAGCTACTTTATAAATTTACAAAGTGAAAGGCAAGCCTCAATCACTAGAGATCCTCTATTTTATAGAAACCAAATTACATTAAACCATTTGTGCAGAAAACACAGTTCATGAGAGGGACTGTGCAGTAGCTTTAGAGAAATGAAGAAAATGCTATAAAATACAAATCTGAA
Organism: Pinus albicaulis; assembly: GCA_034641835.2. Classification (NCBI taxonomy): domain Eukaryota; kingdom Viridiplantae; phylum Streptophyta; class Pinopsida; order Pinales; family Pinaceae; genus Pinus; species Pinus albicaulis. Next base: position 1,435,691,393 of record CM076584.1, read on the forward strand.
TACAAAATGAGAGAGAGATCCTCTTCCGGGTGGTCACAAGACACCCTCCTTGAGATAGAACTCCTCCAAAACACTAGATCTCCGCAGAGCTAGGATACCACTTGCTGCAACTCAAGCAACTGCAAAAACCTCAACAGGATCAGTGCTGCTACTGGAGATGGAGCTTGGTCTTCAACCTGATAGTGGCTCATTTTAGTACATTCTCCTCCAAGAGCTACTCAAGGAAGGAGGGAGGATTCCTAACTGAAAATGCTCTTCCCTTAGGCTAAACAGCCAAGAGAGATAGAGTTTCTCAAGAAACCTCTATTTCGAAAATCCTTCAACAACTTTTACATGAGCCCTTTCATAATTTTTATAACTTGAATGTGTGCACAAACCCTAAACCACTTCGACGGACTTAACCCATTTCACATTGATGCCCTCCATCTAGAACTGTGCAGTTTGTCTAGGAGGTTCAATGAATCTGGACAGAACTGAGATTTGGTCCTGTTGACCGAATCAAATGTCTCATTCCTATTTCACACAGAAGTGGATTTTATTACAAAGGCCCAGATTTATCCCTTTTCACATTGGGCATGTATTTATTCGTTGATTTAAGGAGTTTTTCATGTCCTCCTTTACATTTTATTCAACAATTGACAAAATTAAAATGAAAGTGGATATTCCTATTAGCTTGGGCTAATTAGGAATATTACATTTTCAGATGAGATTCTGGATAATAGGGGAGGACAAGAGGCTTATTATTTTACTAATGGATTTTCGGGGTATCATCAGATTATAATTGCACCTAAAGATTGTAGCATGACCACCTTTGCAACATAATTGTGGTCTTTCCAGTACACTTTCATGCCTTTCTGATTGAAGAATGCACCCGTGATCTTCTTGGGCGTAGTAGTGGCTGTGTTCAAAGAATTCATGCATAAATTTTTGGAGGTGTATTTTGATGACTGGATAGTTTTTGGGTTGGTAAAGAAACATGTGTAAAACCTACGCATGATGCTTGAGACTTGTAGGAAGCACCAGATTTATCTTAACCCGAAGAAATTTATATTCTGTGTGCCTTTTGGAATTTTGTTGGCTCATATAGTGTGTCAGCAAGGATTGATAGTAGACCCATCTAGGATAGCAGTTATCATAAACCTAGAAGTTGCCACTAATGAAAAATAGTTGTGCTCCATCCTAGGGCACATTGAATATTACAGGAAGTTCATTCAGGGCTATGCTCTCATCACTATGCCTATGGAGAAGTTCTTGAAGAAGGATGTGTCATTTTTCTGGGATGAGAAATGTCAAAATAGCTTTGAGCTGTTGAAGGAGAAGATGGTTACTGCAACTATTCTAATATTCCCAGATTGGTGCAAGGTTTTCCATGTACATGTAGATGTATCCGGTATAGCACTTGGAGCTGTCTTAGCATAATTAGGAGAAGAAGACATTGATCACCCTGTTGCTTTTTCTAGTAGGAAACTCTCTAGCACAGAGCGAAAATACTCAACCACAGAAAGGGAAGGTTTGGCCATGGTTTATGATTTGTAAGAATACATGCACTATCTGCGAGGAGGACACTTCAAAATTTTCACTGACCATTCTGCTTTGAAATACCTAGTCAATAAGCCTGTATTGGGGGGAAGATTTGAATATGTTTTCCCTTATTTTAGGAATATTATTTCAAAATCATTGTGAAGCCTAGAAGACTAAATGTTGGACCTGATCATTTGTTCCACATCGAGAATGGGGAAGAACCAACCAGCCTATAGGAGGGGTTACTTGATGAAAAAATATTTTCTATCAAGTTGCTTGATGAGCACTTTGCTGATATTATTCACTTTCTGACCACTGGAAGAGCGCCCGTTGAATATTTGGTGAAACATAAGGAGGAGTTGGTTGCGCGCGCCACTGATTTTACCTTGATTGCTGGTCAATTATACAAGCTAGGAGAAAATGAAGTATTAAGGAGGTATGTGTTGGAACATGAGAGACATGATATCTTGGATGAGGCTCATTGTTGGGGCCCTTGTTTTGAAATTAAATAGATTTTTAGTTGTGATTAGTACATGGTGGGACACAACCATGGTAGATAAAGAGATGTCAAGGTTGCGAAGGAGTAAAGGACAAGTGGCACGGTTGCTGCAGGAGCAAGCACAGATGGTGGAAGATCATGGCAGGAAACAAGCCGTAGAACTCCCGACTAATAGAAAGAAACAGAAGACAGCCGAGCGAGAAGAAAGGAAGAACTGTTAGTCATGCTGGCAGTGGAAAAAATAGGCAGCTAGCCAGCAGAAAGAGAGGTTGGCTCAGACAGGATCAGGGAATAGGAGTCGTAGGAGAGCTCTATTTGTGTTGTTATGTTCTCTACCCTTCTTTAGCTCTGTGTTTCTCTCTGTCCAATAGGACCACCTTGTATTTTGTTCTGTTCGAGCTCATGCTGAGGAGCCTTGTAATAGCTTGTCACTGATAGTTGATTCATAATATAATCAGAGTTTGTTGTTTTGGATATATGTTGTGGTCTGGAATGAATGGTTTCACTAGTAATTTTAAATTTTATTTATTGTAAGTTTGAATGCATTCCTGAGAGAAATATTTCATGGAATGTTGCATTTGTTTAGACCTTTGTCATGGCTCTGATTTATCCACACCAATGTTGTTAGGCTGATACCGATCTATTCCATACCTTAGTAAGGTCACTGTATGACTCGGGTGAGACTGTCGGTTCCTCGTAGCAGGGTGAAAATGCCGGCGTGGTGCTAGACTACAGCATAAAACCTTATTGGCCCTTAACCTGAACTCGGGTCTTATCTACGAGACATGTTTTCTCGCCAACAAATGGTTTCATTGTCGGGACCTGAAATTTCATTTGGGAGCTAGATCATGGTCTCTTGGATCTTCGAAAGAGAAATATGAAGCTGGTGGGATAACCACCTAAACCAGTTCATCACTCAGTAAGCCGAGCTGAGATGACAAAAGGAGAGAACGATCAAAACTCTGGTTCCATTTTCAGAATCTGCCAGTGATACCTACGTAATATTTTGGGGAAAGTTCCCAGCAGAACTTTATAACTGGTTGTGGAGGCTTCAGACCAAGGTAACCAAATAAAATTCACGAAAAGTCAATCGCAAGTGGGTGCACGGAGATCTGGTGGCCCTTCATTGATTAAACACCAATTTGACTCGAGCTATAGATTTCTAGGTGGAATCTACCTTGGACGGATAAATAGTGGAGTTTGCAGCAGAGTGCTACCAGTATTTCTCGAGAGCAGAAGATACATTTAGATTTGGGTTAAGGGGGAAGCTGCTGAAGGAGATTGCATTGTGGATTAAAGCCTTGATGGTAGATGAAGGACTAATGGTGTTTCAAAATTCTGAGATGGAAGCCTAAAAATTCGGTGTTGGGGGAAGGGACGGGTGAAGAGATGCTACAAGAATAGTGAAAAAGGGGAGTAGGAGTATGGATGTAGAGACCGCTAATAGGCTAAGGGAGCGACGAGTAGATCAAAGGGCGTAGATTGCAGAAAGGTGGCGAGAAAGGGTGATAAAGGAGTTGAAAAGACATGAAAGTAGTTGAAAGGACAAAGAGGAAGTGCCTCAGATGATGAAGGAAGTGGAGAGTCAGGTGGGTCCCCAGGATATAGAGGGGACCGCTAAATAAGTTCAACAAGTGTGTAGGAACCTAGCCCAGAAGGAAAAAGGAAAGAAGTCTGGTAGAGAAGATATAGACACGCACCTCGAGGAGACGTCCGATGTGGAGTTGTACATTGCAATGGAGCAACTATTCCAAGAAATGTCGACGTTCATATATCAAGGTACTCCTATTCCCCAAAGTTAAAGTATCTCTAGTCCCAACCTTCCCTTGGTGCTTTACCAACCACTAAGAGAAAATTTTGTTAAGTTGCGTGAATTAAGTAAGTTGCACAGTATTCAGTTTCCAGCAGTAATACATACTGGTAGTAGAATTTATACTAGTACAAGCTCACAACTAGGAACCAACGGTTTCATTTTAGTAATTCCTACTAAATTGAACATGGCGGGATCACTTACTCGGTATCTAGAGTTCTCTAGGAGGGGTAACGACGATGCCGAACATCACTGGTACCTCTGCAAGGCCATATGGAGGGCACGATAGACACCAGATGTGGGGAAGTTGATATAATTTCAAACCACCCTTAGGGAGAGAGCTCTACATTGGTTTATAAAGTGGTATGAAGCTCATCAGAATCCAATGATAGAAGATGTAAGAGGGTCTTCATTAAGGAGTTCAAACTACTCCAAACAGACCAGCAGGGCCTGTCAGAAATGTGGAAAATCAAGCATCAGGAAGAAGATACTACTTGGGATTAGATACAGAGATTCAAGGACGCAATAGGAAAACTTAGCTATCCAATTGATCCAAACCATAAGAGGGATTGGTTCATCAAAGCTCTACTACCTTTGACCAGAACTCCATTAACTCAACAGAGGATCGAGACATTGCAAGATGCACTGGAGCAAGCAATGAAGATAGAAGCTATGGCGGGTTACCCGCAAGAGTTTAAGGGAGGAGAAATAGTACATAACCCCTCTATAATGGGGTTGCAACATCAAATAGCGAGCTTTATGGAGAAACTCAAGGAAATTCAACCAATACGGCCAGCAACACCGAATGTATGGTGCACACACTGTCTAGTGGAAGGACATGTGGTAACCGAATGTCCTCGGTTATGGGGTTAGAACATGGGGACATCGGATGCAGGGGCACAGGGGGCTCCACCAATAGGAGGAGTTGTGCAAATAAACACCCAGGGAATATATCCATTGCAACCTCAACACACTGGGTTCCCTACACAACAAAGTCCAACCACCACTGAGTATTCTGAAATATGTGAGAATATGGGCCATCCACCTCGCATGTGTCCGATCTTACAAAAATATTACAACGTTCCAAATAATACATACTCTGAGTTCTATGCATCAACAACACACAACACAGAGCAGTGTAGAGCTCTGGATGCATTGGCAGAACGGCTGGACCGACCTTCATACAGAGTGAATGAAGCTCCCCGAGGAAGAGGAGGAGGCATGAGAAGAGGCCGAGCAGGGGGTAGAGGTCCACTAAGATGCTACAACTGCAACCAAGAAGGACACGTAATGAGGGAATGTCCACTTCCTAGAAGACCATGGTGTTCCCAGTGCCGGGTTAACATGCACGCAACTAAAGATTTCCCTGAGCTCATTAAAAGATGGGAAGAAAGAACTCGACAAAGAGGAACAAATCTAGTAAATGCAGAGCCCAAGATAATGGAGACTCAGACAATACAGAACGTGGAAATAGTGACACGAGGAGGCAAGAGAACGGGGGAAGATGCACATACTATGGACCCAATAAAATTGATCAGGCCAACATCCCCAAAATTGCTGGTCAAACCAGAACGATAGAAACAATTTTTACAGGAAGCAGTAGAAACCTTTGCCCAACTCGGGGGAAACAAAGGTATTGAGTTACAGCAAACCAAGGAAGACAACGAAACCCAAGGTAATTCAAAAGCTTTAATCCAGGAGTGGTTCCATATATTCCTAAAGATTGTTAACAATGCACCAATGCTAGAACAACTAAAGAAGAACCTGGAAGGGGTGCTGCAGAAGAGCATAGGAGCAAGAGAATCACCAGACACAAAACAAAAGTATGTATAGAGAGTAAAGAGAAATAAAAGAAGGATGGGAAAATAATTCCGATTTAACACACAAGTTGCGGGTTTCCAGATTAAATACACCATGCTTGATTTGGGATCTAATGTCAATATTTTGCCAAGGAAAACTTGGGAAGCATTAGGGAGGCCAAGATTGACATATTCACCAATATAACTTCGGATTGAAAACCAGTACTGCATTATGCCCATCGGAAGACTGGAGGAAGTTGAAGTTGACATTGTAGGGGTAAATACATTTACGGACTTTGAAGTCATCGACATCATGGGAGATAAAGATCCTTATCCTGCATTTTTAGGAATTGATTGGGCCTTTGAAAATTATGCAATAATAGATATAAAAAAAGAATTGATGATCTTTGAGGATGGGGAGATCAGAGTCACTTAGCCACTCGACCCATACCAAGGACCAAGATATACAGAGGCTGTGGATAATAGAGAAGATGCTCAACTTCTGGATCATCTCTATCAAATGACCATAGGAAGAAGAGAAGATTACATTAACCCAATAGCAGAAGGCTTTGTAAGCTGGAGAAGCATCCAAAGCTCAGAATTTGGCTTAGAAATAGCTTGGGATGATTGGTAGCAAGGAGGGTATGAAACCAATACAAGGAGATGCGCCAACATTGGAAGAATCAATTGGATCGGGACCAAAGTACGAGAACACCCAACCTTATCCAATATAAATGCTGTAAAAATTTTCATAACAAAAATAGAAGATAAGGTACTAGAAGGTCACAAGGTACCACTGATGGACACAAAATTATAGTCCACATCCGCAAGATGGTGGAGTAATCATCGCAACTCACTGTCGCAATGGGAAAATGTTGCGGCAACATTAAAAGCAATATTTAAGGAAGAGGAAGGACCCTGGAGTAAGGAGAAATACCAAGGGGACACAGACCCCAAAAACCATCTAAAGAAATGTGAGGAACAATGGAGAAATGAGGGATATCTAGAAGAACTGTGGGTACACTGGTTTATCCACTCTCTGGACTTAATTCCACAGGCCTGGTACTTGACGGAAGAGAAGAAAAGAGGGACCAGCAAATGGAAGGAAGTTGCGGAAAACTTCACGCAGTGTTTCTTGTTTGAAGGAAAAAAAGAACCGGTTACACAAGCTTTGCAGGCTATCAAGAAGGTATTGTTCTTCCTAGATATTCAAAATAAGGATGAGTAGTCGCTTCAGTACCAAGGTGTCCGACAAAAGGTGGCATGTCAAAAGATAAATAGTGAGATGGATGATGACAATCTGGAGGATCTCAGGCACCTGTATTTTGAAGAAGTAGAGGGGGAGAGGGATATCAAAGAAGAATCAACGACAAAAGGAATCCATCTGCTACTATTAGGAACCAAGAAATTAAATATTGGAACAGAAGACAAGCCTAAACTAGTGACGATTGGAGACTATTGGGATGAACAAACAACTAAGGAAATATTCAGTTTGTTGAAGGAATATGAGGACTTGTTCCCTTCATCAGTAGCATATTTAAAGGGAATAAAAGGGGATATGGGGGAGATGCGGATAATATTGAAACTTGACACAAGTCTGTTGAAACATAGACCATATCGTCTGAATCCAAGGGTGAAGGAAAAGGTTAAGGCATAAATCGATAAGATGTTGAAAGCAGGATTGATATTCCCGGTAGAAGAAGCAGAATGGGTAAGTCCTATAGTTATACAGAACAAGAAAGAAAATTATGAGATACGAGTCTGTGCAGATTACATAATCTTAAACAACGCTTGTATCCATGACCCATTTCCCACTTTATTTAGTGACAAAGTCCTAGAAAATGTTGTGGGGAACGAGGCATATTCATTCACCGATGGATTCTTAGGATACCATTAGGTAAGGATAACATAGGAAGATAAGAAAAAGACAACATTCACCACCGAATGGGGCTCTTTCACATACAATGTGATGCCATTCGGATTGAAAAATGCACCAGCAGTATCCTCTCGCATCATGATAGCCGCTTTCCGGGAATACATCCACAAGTTCTTAGAGGTCTACAAGGATGACTGGACCATCTATAGCATACTAAAAGATCATGCAAGTTTGTTAAGGGAAATGTTCGATAGATGTCGACAACTGTAGATCTTGTTGAACCTGAAAAAGTGTATATTTGCAGTGCCGTTTGGAACACTACTAGGGCACGTGGTATGTACCCAAGGCATTTACATAGAATCAGCCAAAGTAGCGGTGATAGTCAACATGGAGGCACCAGAAACTGTAAAACAACTAAGATCATTGCTGGGCCACACAGGTTACTACCGGTGATTTATCTGCAACTACGCGAAGATAACATCCCCGTTAGAAAAGATGTTGAGGAAATATGAACAGTTCCAGTGGAAAGACAGTTGTAGGACAACCTTGGATACCCTAAAAGAAAAGCTGGCGAGTGCACCAATATTATTTCACCCAGACTGGGACAAAAAATTTCATGTACAAATTGATGCTTCCAGCATCGCGCTCGGAGCGGTCTTGGCTCAACTAGGAGACACTTCTGTCGATCACCTGGTATATTTTTCCAGTCGCAAGTTGTCCACATCAGAACGAAACTACACCAAAACAGAACAGAAGGCATTTGCAATGGTGTACTCTCTTCAAAAGTTCTGCCACTACCTATTGGGAGGTACGTTCAAATTTTTTACAGACCACTCAGCATTGAAGAATTTAGTAAACAAACCGGTCTTAGAAGGGGGAATCTGCAGATGGCTCCTACTCTTTCAGGAGTTCACCTTTGAAGTGATCGTAAAGCCCGAAAGACTAAAAATAGGGCCTAATCACTTGTCCCGACTAGAGAATGGAGAAAATGGAGGATCTCTAAATGATCAGTTACCAGATGCTGATCTTTTCAGAGTAGAAGCCATCCCAGAATACTTGAATGAGATAAAAGCCTACCTCACGACAGGGCGGTGTCTGCAGGAATATACTTCCACATAGAAAAGACACCTGGTAGTTCAAGCTGTAGAGTATCAACTAATAGTGGGACACTTATACAAGATGTGGCTGGACCAGATTCTTCGAAGAAGTGTCCTGGACCACAAAAGGGAAACTATACTATGGGAATGCCATAGTGGTGTTGTGGGAGGACACGTGGGAGATAAACCGATGGCAATAAAAGTACTACAAGAAGGTTTATGGTGGCCAACAGTGCATATGGATAGAAAAGAATTTGTTAAGAAATGTGACTTTTTTCAATGGATGGGACGACCATCCCACAGAGATGAGCTTCCGCTGCATCCGATAAAATTACTGCAGCTGTTCGAAAAGTGGGCAGTTGATTTTGTAGGAAAAATTACACCAGTTGCAAGATACTCAAAGGCGAGGTACATAATATTGGTGACAGACTACCTGACGAGTTGGGCAGAACCAGCACCAGTGAAAAATTGCACTGTAGAGACTGCTGCTAGATTCATATTTGAAAATATAATCATCCAATTTGGGTGTCCAAAAAGCTTGACCTACGACCAGGGTACCCACTTCATCAATGACACAATTAAATCCCTACTGGAAAGCTTCATGATATAGCACCATAAAATCAATCCGTATCATTCGCAAGGAAATGATATGGTGGAAGCATTCAACAAGATACTGGAAAAGGGCCTGACGAAGATATGCAATGCACAGTGCGATGACTGGGATGAGTGGATACCAGCAACGATGTGGGAGTACAAAACAACAGTAAAACGACTAAACAATGAAACACCATTCCAGCTAGTATACGGGAGAGAAAAAGTAGTCCCAATGGAATTCATCATACTAAGCCTGCTAATCGCAACATAAATCCAGTTATCTGAAGAAGAATCGCTAAAGGAGCGATTGCAGGAGTTGCAATAACTTGAAGAAGGATGATTTCTGGCCGAATTTCACTAGACAGTACAAAAGGAGAGACAGAAAGCTTGCACGACCGACACATTAAGCACAAGACTTTTTAGGTCGGTGGGAGAGTTCTACTCTATGACAGAAAATACCAGAAATTTCCAGGAAAGCTGTAGATGCATTGGTTAGGGCCATTTCATGTGATATAAATAAAATATTCAGGAGCAGTTCGTTTTGTAGAAATTTGAATAATAGATGAATTATTCACCGAGATTATCTTGATTACACACTATTTAAGCTTCATGCATAATACATAACCTCTTCTACAATTGATCATCAATATGCGGAAATAGAAACAGTCGCATCCGCACATTAAAACATAATCAAGTACACATATCAACACAATATGTAATGGGGAAAGCTGATAGCTGAAAACCCCCAACTATCTGTATATTATAATGATAGAGAACATGTAACAATCATATTACAAACTCCTCACAAGCTCTCAGCACTATCTCTAATTGTTACACACAAACTAGCTCAGATTTGAACAAGTCACAGGTTCAAATCTCCTCCACAAGTCTGCCTACCTCTACTGCGCAATCCAAGATGAGAATGAATGAGATCCAAGTTCGAATCCCCTAGCTTGCACTACGCAATCCTCATTGGCAATCTCCATCAATGTGTGTGCAAATCTCATGCATAGGTATAGTCACAACTGATAGTCACACTCACCCTTTCACCCACCTCTAACACTGGTCTCCACTGAACTGTCCATGCATTGCAGTTAACTGATGTGTTCTTTAGTTGGTTTATGAGTTAATAATTAGTGAATTAATTAATAATTAATTCACACCACTCATCACTAGTGTATTTGTCAGTTAGACTAAATACAACTAGTTCAACTAAGTTAAACCGAACACAACTCCACCAGCTGTCTCATCAACTCCACCAAACTCTGCCACATGAGTTCTAACTGAAGTCAACCATGCAATAGCTCAACTAACCCTTAGGAAAAGCGTATTTCCTTCTGTCAGCTGCATGTGCCACATCCGAGCATCAAACTGAAGTGCTCCAAGAGGATAAGATAATGTTTATAGTCTAAATATTATTAAGGGTTAATAATATTTGACTGTTCTATTTTTAGCCCGGCAGTCTAAAAATAGAAACCGCCCAATGTCTAAAAATAGAGGTCCATCTGTTTTTACCAACTCGACCAATCATCCATAAATAGCATCCTGCAACTCATAGACCATGATCCATATGTCTAAAAATAGACATAGTCTAAAAATAGACTTTGCGCCAAAAATAGCCTGCGGGCCCACTTAGTGAAGGCGACTTCATTTCACTAAGCTCCATCATCTTGTTGCATTTTCAACACTCCCTCTCAACAAGATATGGATTATATGCAACCCCTATCCTGCCTCTGTGGTATTCGAATTTTCTCCTGGTGAGCGCCTTCGTCAAGATATCAGCATCCTGATCCTCCGTGGGAATATATGAAAGTAACATGATTCTCCGCTGCACACAATCTCTGATATGATGGTACCCGATGTCGATGTGTTTGGATCTATCATGAAATACTGGATTAGCCGAGAGTTTAATGCAACTCTGGTTATCACAATAAATCACAGTAGGCTCCAAGTGTGACCCGAACAATCCGACCAGGATCTTCCTCATCCATATGGCCTCGCATGCAGCCAAGCTTGCTACCATATACTCAGCCTCTGCTGAACTGAGTGCCACGGATCTCTGCTTCCTACTGTACCAAGAAACTGCTGTCGACCCGATACTGAAGATCCCTCCAGATGTGCTCTTTCTGTCCGTTGGGCTCCCTGCCCAATCTGCATCCGTGAAGCCACATAGCTTCACCCCATCCTCCTGTCTGTACCACAAGCCATATCCCGATGTGCCTCTAAGATAACGCAATACATGCTTTCCTGCCTTCCAGAAGAGCTTGGTAGGCTTAACCATAGCTTGTGAAAGCTGGTTAACAGCATAGCATATATCGGGTCGTGTATTGACCAGATACATAAGCGACCCCACCAACTGTCGATAAACAGTGGCATCCACTACCTCCGCTGAAGTAGCATCCTCCTTCCTCCAACCTCCAGGAAGAGGAGTATCAACAGGCTTGCAGCCATGCATGTTGAACTTCTCCAGTATTTCCCGGGCATACTTACCCTGAGAAACAAACAATCCATCACTGTGCTGCCAAATTTCCAATCCCGGGAAATAATGAAGGAGGCCCAAGTCCTTCATCTCAAACTCTCTAGCAAGATCCTCCTTGCATGAAAGTATCAACAGCTCATCACCCGTCAAAATCAGATCATCTACATATAGTACAATGATCAGCAACTTCCCCTCCACCACAATCTGGTACAGGTTAGGATCCGCCTCACTCTTGGAGAATCCAAGTCCGGTGAAATAACTGTCTATCCATGTGTACCAAGCACGAGGTGCTTGTTTCAACCCATACGGTGCTCTCTTGAGTCTGTACACATGCGACTCACTGCTGAAGATCTCGAAACCTTCGGGCTGCTCTATGTACACCTCCTCCTCAATGACTCCATTGAGGAACGTAGTCTTCACATCCATTTGATGGATGTGCCACCCCATCTGTGCTGAGAGAGCTAGGATCGTCCGTATGAAAGAGTACCTTGTGACAGGTGCAAAATTCTCCTCATAATCGATCCCCTCTATCTGTGAGAAGCCTCAGGGAAAAAATATTTCCTTGTACTTCTCCACACTCCTTGACCTTTCTTCACTTGCAGCAAATCCGATCTCGAACCACATATTCCTTCATTCGCAGACCAATCTCCCATGCATTGTTTACGACAGTCGAATCATACTCTTCCACCATGGCATCTACCCATGCGGGGGTCTCCACAGCTTCCGATGGCTGCTGACCTGTTTCACATTTGCTCACTAGAGCCATGTATCCGGTGTCTTGGGTCCCGTTGTTGTCTGCTGTCTACGCTGTCTTTTGTGGGTGGTCCTACAACTTCTCTACATCTTGAACGGTCGCTCGGCTTACGCCAGTGCCTTGCACCCTGCGATTGTTGGCCTTTCGCAGGTGGTCTCTTCCACTCCATGAACTTCCACTTGTGGCTGATCCTGGTGCCCCAGCTCCCTCGAGTGAACACGCATAGCTTTCTCCTCCTGAAATTTTATATCCCGTCGCACAACAGTCTTGCGACTGTCTGACAAATACACCCGATAGTTGTGAGGTGTATCAGTGTACCCCACAAATATTCCAACCTCAGCAGTTGGATCCAGCTTCCTTCTCGCATCCTTCGTCACATGCATGTAGACAGGAGAACCAAAAATCCGCAAATGGGAAATATCAGGCCTCTTGCCAGAATAAGCCTCCTCCAGTGTACTCATGCCAAGAACCTTGTGAGGACAACGGTTCTGCACATACACTGCTGTATTGCATGCCTCAGCCCACAAGTGAAGGGGTAGGCCCTGATCATGCAACATCGCCCATGCAGCACCCCCGATCGTTCTGTTCTTCCGCTCAGCCACCCCGTTCTGCTGTGGGTTATGGGGTGCGATGAGCTCTCTCCGAATCCCTTCTGCGCTGCAAAAGTCTTTGAATTCAGCCGAGATGAATTCACCACCATTGTCGCTCCTAAGAGCCTTCACCTGCTTCCCCGATTCCTTCTCAACCAGTGCCTTGAACTCACAGAACTTTGAGTATGTCTCGCTCTTCTTCTGCATGAAGAAGATCCAGCACTTCCGAGAGAAATCATCAACAAAGATCACATAGTACTTGTTCTTTTTTGTCGAAGCTACTGAGAAAGGTCCACACACGTCTGTGTGGATTCTCTCAAGGATCGTCATGACACAACTATCCTTCTCGTGAAAGGTGGCTTTCACAAAATTTCCTAAGGTACACCCCTTGCACTGATCTGACTGCACAAGAGTGCCCTTAGGAAGCCCAGTAGAAATCTTCTGCAGTATCTTCAAATCTCCATGGTGAAGGTGGCCCAATCTCCGGTGCCACAGCTCGCCATCATCCCGGCTCACCACTCCTTCCGCCTTGCATGCCATTGTTGCACCACCATCTACATGCAATTGATAAAGGTTCTTGACTCGAACCCCTATCTTTCGGGTTTCTCCAGTTGTCTTACTGCGCAGGAAAGCCTTTCCTTCGCTGAAGACAACATTGTACCCCTTGTCTTCTAACATCGCCATAGAGATCAGATTCTTCTTCAATCCTGGAACATGCATCACATCCTTCAATACGAAGGGTTTACCAGACTCCCTCTTAAAGGAAATGGTACCGATACCGGTCGCACTGTATCTACCATCATCGCCCATCTCGATGTGCACTCCAAGATCTTTCTCATCCAGATCTGAAAACAAATCCCGATCTCCAGTCATGTGAAAAGACGCACCACTGTCCAAGAACCATATTGATCCCATCACACTTGAGACCAAGCATGCGATCAGCGAAAAATCCAGCTCAAACTGCGAGGCTAAGGCCTCTCCAGCTGCAGATCCAGCAGCCTGCTTATTTTTCTTCTTCTACGGACAATTTGTGGCATAATGTCCGTGTTGGTGACAGTGAAAGCACTTCACCTTGGACATGTCCTGCTTCTTGCCTTTCGCACCGGAATGAGAAGCTTTCTTGCTCTTCCCCTTCTTTTCTTTGGTAGCCAAAGCACAATTTTCTTCATCAGATGCCTTTGATGAAGATCCGTCCCTGGTATTCCGCCTTATCTCCTCTTGCACAAGATCTGACCAAAGTCGCTCCCATCCTGGCAATTTCTCCCGACCATTGACAGAATCCGGATAGGCATGCCAACTCTTCGGAAGACCAAGGAGAGCCAAGATCACCAATTCCTCATCATCGACATTCACCCCCACACTTCCCAGCTCATCCCTACATTGGATGAACTTCGTGAGGTACTTCGGCATACTGTCGCCTTTCTCCATCTTTATGTGTCTGAGTTTATCCTTGAGCGCCAAATTCCTGTGGTCGCTCTTGCTTTGGAATAAATCTGTCAACGCTTTCCACATCAAGTATGGAGAATATTTTCCATGCATGCTGGATACAGTGTGATCCTTCACGCCCTCCAACAGAACCCTTCGACATTTTGCCATCTTCTTTTGCCAAGCCTCAACTTGAGCAGCATCAGTGGGCTTTGGAACCTCAGCTTCTATGAACTACTTGAGCCCGTTATCATCTAATACTGCCTCCATTCTGTCCTTCCATGAAACATAATTCGAACTACCCTCAAGGGCATATTCCAGTCGCAATCCATTGAAAGACATTTCAACTCCGGCACCAAGAAAACTGCTACAAATTCGAATTCCACCAGCTGAAAACTCAACCGCTTCCGATATGTGAGAAAAAAGTATTTCTAGCATAGAGATCGAATGTAGGGGCATTTACTGGATATATCACCTTTCAAAGAAAGGATGGATCCAGAGGCTACCTGGCCCGCTTACAGACTCTGTCTACCGAAATAAATTGTAATCACTGTAATAGATCCGATGATCAATTTCGCTCCGATACCATGTAGAAATTTGAATAATAGCTAAATTATTCACCGAGATTATCCTGATTACACACTATTTAAGCTTCATGCATAATACATAATCTCTTCTACAATTGATCATCAATATGTGGAAATAGAAACAGTCGCATGCGCACATTAAAACATAATCAAGTACACATATCAACACAGTATGTAATGGGGAAAGCTGATAGCTGAAAACCCCCAACTATTTGTATATTATAATGATAGAGAACATGTAACAATCATAGTACAAAATCCTCACAAGCTCTCAGCACTATCTCCAATTGTTACACACAAACTAGCTCAGATTTGAACAAGTCATAGGTTCAAATCTCCTCCACAAGTCTGCCTGCCTCTACTGCGCAATCCAAGATGAGAATGAATGAGAACCAAGTTCGAATCCCATAGCTTGAACTGTGCAATCCTCATTGGCAATCTCCATAAATGTGTGTGCAAATCTCATGCACAGGTATAGTAACAACTGATAGTCACACTCACCCTTTCACCCACCTCTAACATTGGTCTCCACTGAACTGTCCATGCATTGCAGTTAACTAATGTGTTCTTTAGCTGTTTTATGAGTTAATAATTAGTGAATTAATTAATAATTAATTCACACCACTCATCACTAGTGTATTTATCAGTTAGACTAAATACAACAAGTTCAACTAAGTTAAACCGAACACAACTTCACCAACTGTCTCATCAACTCCACCAAACTCTGCCACATGAGTTCTAACTGAAGTCAACCATGAAATAGCTCAACTAACCCTTAGGAAAAGCGTATTTCCTTCTGTCAGCTGCATGTACCACATCCAAGCATCAAACTGAAGTGCTCCAAGAGGATAAGATAATGTTTATAGTCTAAATATTATTAAGGGTTAATAATATTTGACTGTTCTATTTTTAGCCCGGCAGTCTAAAAATAGAAACTGCCCAATGTCTAAAAATAGAGGTCCATATATTTTTACCAACTCGTCCAATCATCCATAAATAGCATCCTGCAACTCATAGACCATGATCCATATGTCTAAAAATAGACATAGTCTAAAAATAGACTTTGCGCCAAAAATAGCCTACGGGCCCACTTAGTGAAGGCGACTTCATTTCACTAAGCTCCATCATCTTGTTGCATTTTCAACACGTTTAGGACAATTGAACGACCAATTTTTACAAGGATGGGTGAACGGCGCACGCTTGAAGCCCTACCAAGAGTAAGTATCATTTCAATTCCAATAACTCTCGCAACCGAGAGGAGTTAGTAGGGTAGAGTAGTATCAATAACTCTCTCGCACTCGAGATGAGGTTGGATAGGATTTACACTTAAAGTGACACCAAAAAAATAAATACAGTTATGTTGCCGAGACCGCAATGCAACCAATTATGTTTGGGGAAGGGTAGTGCCCAATTTTTCATCCATGTTAGATAGCAAAGCGTCTCGAGGTAGTGCCCAACTTGTCATCCATATCAGATAGAAAAGCGTGTCAAATGTCAGCCCATCATCATTACGCGTACTACTTGGGTCAGTCCGTATAATTACCAGGATTTGGAAATAACTACCATAATTAGAATCACCCTAACTGTAATAATTTTTCCATAATTAGACATAAACACCAACCGTCACGTTTGCCCAAATCCCAAAACCACAGTTAGCAATTTCAGAACCCACCTCACCTGGTAACTACTCACACGATTGTAGCCACGGAGGAAGCCAGGGGAAAATTAATTAGTTATGGGGTCTCATCAACCTCACCTCTACCGGTTAATTACATAACCCACATGCAGAGAAGCGCAAGGATGCCAAAAAAATTTGAGTCAGAATCAGAAACATCCAAAAGAACAAGAGAAGTCAAACCAGAAGAAGAGCAGAGAAGGCACACAGGAGAAGGAATTCAAGAGAAAAGAGAGAGATCTATTCTACAAGTATACCAGCGAAGAGCTAGAACGACTAGAGTAATTCCAGTAGTTGTGGAGCAAGAACTTGACAACATAATTCAAAATATGGAGTCACTTGTGGGCAAATATAACAGTGCAACACTCATCAATATAGACTTTACAGAATATTTTGAGTTTCCAGCACTGAAAAGGAAAGTGTATATAAACAATTATGCAACAGAAGTGGACATCTAGCGGCAAGAGTTCTGCCAGAGTTCAGGGGCATCCAACAATATATGATACTAAACTTGAGAAATATGCCAGTGTTTGGGATTACAGGCACTGTGATGCAGTGCACACAGTTTTGGTGTAGCAGGATCCAGAACGGTTCACTATGGCTAGGGAAGGAAATCCCAATTCATGTACAGGACATCCATATATTAATTGGACTGTCACGGGAGGGGAGGGATGTATCAGTGGCGTTCCAAACCGTATCTAAAAGAGTGAATAAATCTGGGGACACAGACTACTATGTCAAGTATGGCGCTAGGAGAGGGGGAAAAGGAGAAAATATCGACTTGATCAACAAACTAGAGGTCAAGTTCGCCTGCTACTTAATTGCTAGCAAGAAAATGAGGCACTATACCAAAGGGGAATGCACGTTGGATACAATTTCGGTTGCAGAGCATTGTGTCTAGGGGACAAGGTTGATTTGGTGCTCTTTCTTGCTGAAGTAATTGTTCAAAGCTTGCGAGGAAAATTACAAGAGGGCGACCAAATTTATTTATGGATATTTGATCATGGCGCTAGCCATGTGGAAATGGACCTTCCCAAGAATCCGGGTACTGGTTGAGATAGCAGAAGGCCAACCATTGGCAATGAAGTTCGTGCCTTGGAAAGTGTTTGGGGATCCTAGCACAAAGAAATTAAACGCAAAATCTTTCAGAGTCTGGTACGGCCAGATG
This sequence comes from Pinus albicaulis, assembly GCA_034641835.2. Taxonomy (NCBI): domain Eukaryota; kingdom Viridiplantae; phylum Streptophyta; class Pinopsida; order Pinales; family Pinaceae; genus Pinus; species Pinus albicaulis. Next base: position 1,435,709,267 of record CM076584.1, read on the forward strand.
GTTGATGTCGTGATGAGTCAAAAAATAATTCCAAGAAGTCTATTAGATGGATATGGCGAGCAGATATGGTTCGGGGTCACCCACAAGAAAAATTTTCTGAGGCCAACCTATGTACCAAAATAAACTTTCAAGATGAAGCCCTTGAAGTTCCAGATTGACAAAGAATAATTTGTGGCCAGGAGTGGCGATGGAGGTTAGGGATGGAGTGTACACATACATCTTCGATGGTATGCAGCCAAACCCACTTTCGGGAGAAAATTCAGAAGAGGCAGAGACACAGGTACACCAAGAGAAGAACTGAACACCAAGGTACAAAGTTTTAATAAAGTAGTTCAAGTGCTAACTAGAAATACCACTGCATTTCCGACATTTTCATAGTTTCAAGCATCCCATTCCAATCCATCTTCCAGCACGACCTCCATATTCATGCCAATACCCAATGTTTTTTTTAATTCACCACCCCCAATGACTACAGCGTTGGTCAGAAGTAATAAAAATGTGAAACCAATAGTGGCACCAAAAGCAAAAAGGGCCAAGGTCGCAGTATATAGCCCAGTGGTCGATCTCACAGGGGAGGATCCACCCTGACAATTGAGTATAGGAATAAAAATTAGAGAAGAGTCGGTATTCGATCCCCAAGGGACCAGGGGGCTACCACCCCACAACCCCATATACCCCATTAATTTCCTAAACATTCGCATATCGCCACCTCGCAGCCACGAACTACCACTCACCACCTCATCCATCTCCCGGGAACCCCACAATTCCATACCCTCCACTTCATCAGCCACAGTATTAGACCCAATAGTCAGAAGAAGAACTAATGGGGACCACAGAATGGAAGTTAACTCAGGTACAACAGAGGTACCTCCAGTTGACCAAACCCTGATTCTGCAAACTACATTTACTGAGCTTATTAATCAGATAGAGAAGTCTATATAAGAAAAGGATAGGTTGCTCCTTGAGCAGACTCAGCTCAAGCCAGCTAATATAACAGGTCAAGAGGTGCAACCCGATCTACAAATGGTTGACTCCAATAACCGGCTACCACACCAGAAACTGTCGTAGTCACCGCATGCCCAATCAGCAAAATCTATCACCAGCAGACAGCCACTTCATGCATGGTTTCCAGATCAGGGTACCTCCGGTGGAGAGAGCATGGAAACATGGGGGACAACCAACTGCACCACTTTATTCAAAGAGAAGCACAACAAGCTGAGAGAATTCATTTGGAGCTCCATCAAAGATGCGAGTAGCAACAACTACATATCAGCATGCTTACTGAAGAGCATGAACAACTGAAGACAAAAAAGGGGAATATGCAGGAACAACTGGACCTAGTAACCATAATATTTCAGGATATTTGGCCCACCGTAATGGATCACACTGACTAGATACCCGAAGGAGTAGAGGAAAATGACATAGTCGGATGCTCAGTCCACCTAAGGGTGGCCTATAGAAACATCCACAATGAGAATAAGGAGCTCAGAGCCGCATTGGCTACCCGACTAGCGTTACCCAACCCAACAATTATGTACTTAGTAAAGATATCAGAGAGACAGAGCCAAGTCACGAAAATGTAGGAAGTTCTGAGTACTGCAGCAAAAGAGGCATATGACCTACTGAAGGGTCTACAAGAATGCTCGATGGAACTCACTCTGAAGTCACAACTAGTCTCATTGCAACTACAACAAATATCAAGAGAGATCCAGGAGGCCACGGACCCGACTGGACTCGACCAACTGTATGCACAAGCAGACGTTTTGGAAGTCCAAATACAATAGATAGAAGAAAACTCAACGATGGCCAAGAAAGCCCTTCGAGAGCTCCGATAGCCAGTGAAAATAAGTGCTTAGACAATGCAACAATTGGCCTCAAAGGCCAATACTCAAATGAACACCGTGTTTGGTGACTTTCTGCCTGGTGCAAGAGAAGAATTTGTTGCGAAAATCACAGTTGAAATTGATGCGCTAATGCAAGGATGGCAACATGCCATGACAACCTTTCACGAACTCAAGGTATTAGCTCTAACAAAGGTCCCAGATTTGGGGCCCTTTTTTGGATAGCTGAGAGAAGGGAGGTAGGCAGAGCAGGACACAGGGCCGAGCGGACCAATGGAAGTGGAAACAGTGTAGAACGATTAACTCAAGGTGAGTCAATAGGATGTGGTTGGGGCCTATTAGGGCCCTTGTTTTGAAATTAAATAGCGTTTGAGTTGCGGTTAGTACGTGGCGCGACATAACCATGGTAGGTAGAGAGATGTCAGGGTTGCGAAGGAGTAAAGGACAGGTGGCATGACTGTTGCGGGAGCAAGAACAAATGGCGAAAGAGCGTGGCAGGAAAAAAGCAGTAGAACTCCCGACTAACAGAAAGAAATATAAGACAACTGAGTGAGAAGAAAGGAAGAACTGTCATTCGCGTTGGCAGCATAAAAAATAGGCAACTGGCCAGTGGAAAGATAGGTTGGCTAAAATGGGATCAGGGAACAGGAGTTGTAGGAGAGCTCTGTTCGTGTTGTTCTGTTCTCTACCCTTTTGTATCTCTATGTTTCTCTCTGTCCAATAGGACCACCTTGTATTCTGTTCTATTTGAGCTCATGCTGACAAGCCTTGTAATAGCTTGTCGCTGATAGTTGATTCATAATATAATCAGAGTTTGCTATTTTGGATATATGTTGTGGTCTGGAATGAATGGTTTCACTAGTAATTTTAAAATTTATTTATTGTAAGTCTGAATGCATTCCCGAGATATATCTTTCATGGAACGTTGTGTTTGTTTATACCTTTTTCATAGCTCTGATTTATCCATACAAATGTTGTTAGGTTGATACTGATCTATTCCCTACCTTAGTAAAATTGCGGCATGCCTTAGGTGAGACTCTCAGCTCCTCGGAGCAGGGTGAAAATGCCGGCATGGTGCTAGACTAAAATGGAAAACCTTGTTGGCCCTTAACCTGAACCCAGGTCTTATCTGTGAGACCTATTTTCTCACCAACACTCATGCAGGGTGGCAGGAGGCCATTATTTAGGGAAGCCTATTGCGCAGAAGGTGTTGCATGTTGGGTTATGGTGGCCCACATTGCACAATGATGCACATGCATACTACTGAGCATGTGATACATGCCAGAGAATAGGGAAGCCCTCGTGTAAAGATGAAATGCCCCTGCAACCTCAAATGGACCTACATGCCTTTGATAAACGGGCTATAGATTTTTTTGGACTTATCAATCATCTAGGGAAGAAGAGTGGAGTGCGTTATATCATCACTATCACAAATTATGTAACCAAATGGGAAAAATCTAAGGTCGTCAAGGATTGTACTACAGATACTATTGCACACTTAATTTTTGAACATATTTTGACTAGGTTTGGATGTTCGAAGATATTTATGAGTGATAGAGGTACACACATTGTTAATGAAACCATTAAAGATCTAACAGAGGAATTTCAGATCCATCACCAGAAGAGTACCCCTTATCACCCTCAAGTGAACGGTGCAGTAGAAGATTTTTTTTTTTTTTTTGGATAATGCATTCACAAAGATCTGTAATGCAAATCAGAATGATTGGGAAGTGCGCATCCCTTCTGTGTTACGGACTTATTGGACCTCATGCTAGAATTTTACGGGGAAAACACCTTTGAAGATGGTCTATGGGCAAGAAGTAATCATGCCAATGGAATATATCATCCCTAGCCTGTGCATCGCAACATCAACTAATATGGCCGAGCCTGACATCATGGAGGAACATCTTCTATAGTTTATTTCCTTAGAGGAGGATTGGTTCATTGCTAAATTCCATCAGCAAGTGCAGAAGGAACGCGAAAAGACCTAGCATGATAGACATATAAGAAAAAATGTGTTTAAGGAGGAAGAATTGGTCTTGTTATATGAAAATAAGTTTTTGTGCCACCCAGGGAAGTTCAGGAAACATTGGTTGGGGCCATATGTTGTGAAGGAAATCACTAATGGAGGTGTAGTGCGCTAGGCCATGTTGTGTGAAGAGAATTTTCTTGGGTATTTCAATGGAAGCTGACTAAAGCTGTATAAGGAAAATCCTGTGCTGACCAAATGACTATATGGACGGAGCATAAGCATCCATCTGTTTGTGTGTGGCACAGACGGAATGCGTATACATGTGCGATAGGAGCATAGAGGTTATGCGCAAGAGGAGAAACTAGCTCTTGGAATAGTTAAACTGGGTGAAAAAGTGATTTTACCTTTGGATTGAGCGGGTTTTATGCATTTAATGAGGCGATCTTATGTGATTCTTGACCATTTTTCTGGAGGTAAGTTTCATTTAATGGATATCCGACCATTTTCATCTTGGATCGACTATAAAAGGAAGGGTGCAGGTTATATTTGGTTCCTTTTCTTTCTGAGTACATTGCGCCCTAAGCTTATTCATAAATTTTGCTGGCATATTATCTGTAAGAACTCTATGTCTGGGTGAGAAACCCCCTCATCCAATGTGAGTAATCCAGAATTTATCTTTTTCCCAAGAATAACGGCTACCAATCCAGAGAGCACGCCATCTGAGGAGCACTCTATGCCTCTCACAGCGTCGAAAAAGCCAGGGTCAGATGATGTCCATGAAGTGGTGCCGAGTTTTGAAGAAGTCATGTCTACGCTGGCTAAGGGGAATGGAAATATGACCAAGGGGTCATCTTCCAAGCTGCTGACCTTTCAAAGGAATGTGACATCCCCGTGCAAGGCTACTTAGGATATGTCGCCTATGGGTGATCCTAGGAAGAGACCAATGAGAGATACTGAGGAGGCTGCACTCGTTGAACCAATCTCATGTCGATCACCATATGTCAAGCTGCACAGGACCTCTGTGTGCATGCCAAAAAGTGTAGACGCGGTGAGGGATTAGCTTCAGATGTCGCTAGTCTCGTAGGCCGTCCCCCTCATTGAAGATATGTTTGGAAAAATCTCCCATGTTAAGTTTGATGATTTTGATTTAGCGAATGAGGAGACATTCCTCGAGTTGGCATTGGAATATTACATGGAGTGTGTGCTCTATGACAATGTAGTGAAGGTTGAGCCTATTCCATGGGCGCGCGGGTTGATCTACGCTGGGATCCTAAATCTGATGAGGATTCGTCATTTCAGGAGGTACCCTATCACCATTATGTGCGTGTACCACTTTCTAGCATTAGTGCATGAGGGATGCCTATGGATTCAAGGACGCATCCAAATAAACACCGCGCTAATCCACTAGATCACCGACCTACCTAAGAAGGGGCCTCATCCTATAGCAAGTTTCGGAAAGAGTAATGAGCTCAAGGTTGTTGCGAAGGTGAAGAAATATTACCAGGACAGGTGGGATGCCCAGGGATTCCTAGTGAAACATATTTCAGACCTAGGTGTGCACCTAGGAACCTTATTCCTGGGCTACAAATTGATGCACAAATGTCTCCCAAAGATAGTGCCTGCACATGTGATTGCATTAGTAGGACAGTGCGAGAAGGGGGTCAGCTGCAACTGGTCCTAATATCTTTGCCAGGAATTTTTGGACAACGTGCACGAGGCACAGAAAGAAGGATTTTTTTTTTTTTACTCTTGGCTATTGTTTTTGATCATGCTGGTGGCTTGGGAGACTCTAGAGGGTGCATTCCTTCCAGAATTGGAGCTTGGTGTATGCGAGGGGGTGCGCTACGCCAATCTGTGGAATTCCACCAACCACAAGTGTTGAGCCCCAAAGATGTCCTTTCCTTTCACAAAATTTAACTTCATTCCATTTATCCTCTGTTAATTATAGTCTTAAAAGATCAATAAGAATGATTAAAGTTACTTTAAGAATGCATGCAATAACTGACTTACTAAACTTTTGTGGTCTTGTTGTTGTAGTGATTTTTGACTAGACTTAGCTACAGAATGCAGCCATTCTGTAGCTAGTCACATATTCCGCAACTATATTTATGTTCACACAGGTTACATATGTCACTTAAAGGAAAAACACATATGGTTGAATTCCAGAACTCACCTACATCATTCCTTTCCCTCTACGAAGTCTGAGCAAAAATCTGCAAGTGGTTATGCACGTGGAGGAGACCAAAACTAAGAAGTAGACTTCTACCAGGACAAGGACTCTGCAGATGTCTTCAAAAAAGTACGAGGCCTCAACAGGAGTTCTAATTTTATTTTGATTGAAAAATACACCTATCCCTATTTCTTCTCAATGACAGTTATGTATTTTTCTTATAAAAATAACTCGGTGAACCGAGAGACAGTTAGCTAGTTGATGTTTTGTTCTTAAGTTTTCCAAAATTGTGATACTCTGTTTCTGAAGCGTTCTCCTTTAATGAAAGAAGTACAAATTTAATGCATGATCTGAAGTAATCTTGAGAAGATTTGTGTGCCAATCCGATGGTAGAGGGCCCCTACTGTCCGAAAGGGTTTGTGCATATTTTTTAGATAAGTGAATTTAGCTCTGTTTTGTTCCTAATTTAGGCAGTTTTATGAACTTCATGTTTTATGTTCACTTACATTGAATGTTACAGTCAATCTCATTCTTATGAAATATTCTAATATATCACTAACACGTGAATGAGATAGAGCTATAATACTTCGGAGGTTAATTGCATTTTAGTTCAGTTCAGTTCATTGTATTTCAAGTTTTATTAGCTAGTTGTATTCTAGTTCTGTTAAATTAGACTTAAAGGCCTTCATTATTTACAAACTGCCCTTGTTCTTAATTTCTTTTAACAAATCATCATCATATGGACAAGAATTAGTTATATCATTTTGAAGTTCTTGACTATTCTGCAATTTCTCATAATTTTACAAAAAACCTTTTTTCCAAAGTTATTCCAAGAGATCTCTAACCCTTGAATGAGGCTTAATAGTAATATTTTGAGTTGCAGAGTGGGTTAATTCTAGTATCATAAGTTATGTTAGCATAGGATTCCTTACTAAATTTCAGATAATATTTTCTCAAAGTGTTCCAACAAATTTCTAACCCTGGATAAGATTTTCTCTGTGATATTGTAAGTTGTTGTTTATTAAAGAGAACTCATTACATCAAACTTATCCTTTTCTCAAGTTTTTCCAACATACCTCTAATGAAATGAATTGGACTGAGTTAATGTTATGAGTTACTTTCCTTGTCAAGCTTTGCAATTTGTGAATTAGCATTTTCTGTTCTTAGGTGTCATACACAGTTTAGAGTAGATTTTGTTCTGTTTTAGTGTGATCAGTAACTTCTCTTTGTCAACAATATAGTTCTTTTCCTCTTAACACAAAAATACAAAAACAAAAACACTAGAAAAACACTAAACACAACGAAGTAGGAAGAAGATACCTAGGCACATCTAGTGCACTTCACTTCAACAATTTACTAGCCCTGGTTGATAATTTATGACATCAATTTAGGAACACTAAGTTGAGCAGACAACAAGCGAGTGAAGGAGAAAAAAATTTTCTGGGTGCTATTTGAGGGTGCATTAGCCACAACAATCCATTCGTGGCCTAGACTATCCCCAATGAGACATGAAAAATATAAAGGCATTGCATAATTTCAGGTTACCATGCACCATGTGCAGGTCAGGGTGCACAACGGTATGGTCTGATATAAATTTCCCTTCATGGTGACTGAAGAAGAGATTGACCAAGTCATTGTGACCTAGCCAATTGTGTGGAAATTTGGGCTCGGCTCCACCCAACCCGTTAAAAAAACTACTTTTGGAAAAGAGACAACTCCTTGAGACAAAAAGAAAGAAGCCGACTCGTGCATTGAAATAGATGCAGAAACAAGCACAAAAAAGGACAGTGAAAAGGATCCTAGGTAGGAAGAAGATAAGGACAATGAGAAAGATCTTAGAGGTGAAGCCGATGCCAATATTGGAGGCCTCGATGGGTTGGATGGCGCAGAATCTCTACGCGGAACAAAGTGTGGCATAGACACCCCCAAGGGTCCACAAAAGAAGAGGAAAGGCTTCAATGTTGGAGGCACAAAAGAGGTCACCTTAACAGAAGATGACCTGAACAAGATACCTGATGCAGTTGCATCTGCCTCTGAAGATAGGTGGACCACCATGGAAGTGCAGTACAAGGCTACAGTCAAGGTATTGGAATCTGGATTGCAGGTACTCTAGCTAAAGACTGATAATATACAAGCAAGCTTGAATCAAGCGAGCCTGCCTACAACAATTGCTACATCAGATAGGAGGCTCTGTCCCTTCCCGGACACTGCAGTTACTTTGGAGTAGTTGGAATTACGTGCATAGGTGCATACCTGCCTAGAGGTTAGGATATATTTATCCATGTTGCTGAGTGTAAAGGTACACATTATCCAAACCATCATCACTGACGAGCTACAGTGTAGGGAGGCACGCGTGCATCAGCAGTTGACCGAAGTAGAGCACAAGGTTGAAGCTAGAACTGAAGAGTCAGTCCAAACCTAGACAACGCACCAGGAAGCTGTAGCATAGCGAGCATAGCTCAAGAATTTGATTAACAGATTGTGCGTTGGCCTCCGAGAGGTTGCCATTCCTACATTCATGACATCGTAGGTAAAATTTGAAAGCTTGGTCACAACACTGAAAGCTTCTCGATCTAAGGTGCAGATAGTCAAGGAAAAATTTAAGCAGCAGATCACTGCATTACAAGCTAAGCTGCAGCCAGAGACTCCCCTAGAGGTGCGTGTGCAATGGGAAACCTTGGTGAAGGAAGAGTATGAAAGTATTGCTACCATCGTTGACAAGGAATCTGCGCTGCTCGAAACAAAAATGGAACTTTGGACATTTGTGCAAATAGATATGCTAGTCAAGAATATTTCTCAAAAATTGCGCATGAAGGAGAAGGCATTCGACGACCCCTAGGAGGCCTTGGCCACTTTTGTCCCTGCTCAGTGCATGGCCCACTTGCAGACTAGTCAAATCTTGCGCGATGAAGTAGAGGAGTTACGGAGGAAGAAACCGATTATGATAGAGAACATGGAGCCATGGGAGGATGATGTGATGAAGATGTCACAAGACCTAGATGCAACTATTAAGAATTTGAATCAGACCTATCAAAGAATAAATATAGCCGCAAAAGGGCTGACATCGCAGAAGCTGGTGGACACATCATAGAGTGCAGTGGATCAGAGTGTGGGAATCATAGTGCCCTTTTTTGATGCCATTGAAGAATTATAGACCAAGATGAATAACCCATCACTGATGTGACTCAGGATGAGTCACAAGATTGTGTTGGAGGCCTGTTGGAGCGGGGTCCCTTAGGACTGAATTTTGGATAAAAATATGATATTTTTTTGTAAGTTTCTATAAGTTTAGTCATGCGTGCTAAGTGAGGCATACGTAAATGGGATTTGGGGCGGGTCAAAACCACCCATGAGCTATAATGGGCCAAAGATGTAGAACCAAGGGACACAAACCACAATTTTCGGACCTTAGATGAGTGCAGGCTAAAGGTATAAATAGGAGTCTATATTGAGTCGATAAGGGCATGATGTAAGAAGTATGGACTATGTTTTGATGTTCTGAGCTAAGAAGCAAACTTGTCTGGGTTAGAAGGCTCCTACTGGCTGTGTGCATGGAGAACTTAGTCCTGCTGTGTGTGGACCCCGCTGGCTGTATGCGCAGGTAGAATGAAAGTGTTTTAAGGAAGATCTAAATTGTGAATGAATAAAGGAGCATTTTGGATGAAATCTGAGTATCAAATGCATATGTATTCTTCTTTATTATCTATTTTTTCATGTTATTTTTGTTTACTGTGTTATCTATGTTGGGATCAATTGCAAAACTTTTTTCTACCCTAGATAAATGATAAATGATAAATGAATGGATCTATAGTTATTGAATGTAAATGTTATGCATTAGAGATTATTGAAAGGATTGTGGGATCCGTATCTGTGTGTGCGCATGGTAACCTGTGTAAATTGACCTAAATTTGTATGGATAGTGTTTCTGGTTAGGGTTTCCATTGCGAAGGTCAGATAAAAGTTGTTTTATATATGAAGACACCCACATAATTTAATCCTCTCTCAGGGTGTGGAATCCTAGTTCCAACACCCCTCCATACTGTTTCGGGTGAGACTTTGACTTGCGCAAGTAGGTCACTACCAAAAAGGCCAATAGTAAGAGCATTTTTTTGGTTAACCTTAACTCCGAACCTAGGCTAGGACTGCTCAACCCAACAGTGGGGAATACAAACAATCATCAAGAGTCCAAGAGACCTTGGAAAAGGAATCCAACGGTGATAAACACCGTATTTATATGTGCACTATTATCTCTCAATTTGGGTGTAGTCCAACAGTGGCACTAGAGCAAGTTCATGTCATTCCTACTCAGAAACAGAGCTACTAATTTGAGCCCATCAATCTAGTATCTCTTCCTGACATCTCTGTTTATTTAATATTCCATATACACTCATTTCTTTCTTGTTCCCTAGCTGCATGCCCTTTCCACTCTACCCACTCAGTGCTCTCCTCATTTTGGTTTCCAAAAAACACAGAGGGTACTTATCACTATTCCAGTAGTTGTTTATAGGCCCATCTCAAAATATTTCGCATGTCTAGGAGTAGCAGAAACACCATTTATCAATTCGAGTGAAGCTTATAGATAGTTTGAAAAAACACACCGCATCCATCTTCGAGAGATGTATGGACTAAAGAGTACCCATTTAGATTTTTGAACTGTGATATGGGGCACAATGGGAGTTTACATGCCTTAATGAGTAGGAAAAAAATCACTGGAGCATAACATTAGATCGCATTTTCTCACTGTCATAGAATCAACCTGTAAATGAGGTAAACCCAATGGGAAACTTGGAAGGGAAGGTTCAGTCGATCATAAAATAGGATCAATCATAGATGATATTATTTAAAGGAAGGCCTACCATTTATTGAAACATAATTCATGAATGGATATATAATTATTTAACAAACAATACCATTTTTTAGTTTACTCATCGTTAAATCTAGGAAAAATTTGACAACTTTGGGCATCCCTCTATCTGGAAAAAGTTTACATTTTACCATAATTTTTTTTCCTTTGAGTAATTGGATTCGGTAGATGCGGTGTTGATTTTTTTTTGAGGTTTTTAATTTTATTTTGGGATTCACGACGAGAAATATTTTAGCATTCCATTCCAGGCCACAATAGTGCCCAAGGGTTGTAGAAGGTGGAATTTAGCGACTGTTCAAGCCATGTGAGTGGAGAAATTCACATTCTCCCACGTTCTCTATCCAAGACAACATATATCATATCTTGTGTGAACTTTCTCGAGTGCTTGGATGACTCGATTTTGTTCCTATTTTCTATTTCCATGCTTCTCAATTTTGTTCTTGTTTTCTATTTGCATGCTTCTCGATTTTGTTCCTGTTTGCTATATGCATGCTTCTTTATTTTGGTAATAAGTATATGCTAATTCCATATACGGTTTTGAGTTGTTGAATAAATATTTTAATATTCAAATATGTAAAATAGATATGCACATAGAAAATATGTAAAATAGAGATGGACAAATGTGAGATGTGGAAGATGAATTCAACAATCATGAACCATGTACTTATATGTGTATCATTTTAATAAAAACTTTCAATTCCACTCTTACCTCTAATTTTGGGTGCAATCCAACATATGATACTAATAATGCAATGGGAAAGGAATGACCTTGTGGTCCAATGGAAAAGTAAAGAACTTCCCAAATCCCTCGAGTGCCATACTTCCAGTGACAATGACATTCTTCCAGTAAGTAATAACCATGTACTTTTGTTTAGATCTCTTCTGCTCAAGAGGCAATCTTGATTGTCCAGGCTAACTACCAATGGATTCTTGTTCTTGGGCACATATTATCATCCACTGAATAAAAATGTAATCATGGCTAATAGAGCCTGCTATATACTGGCACATTCAAACTATCTTAAAATATACTATCATAATCACACCTGATAATTCCCACTCTATCCTTTTATTTTTATTAGGGAAGCACTTCCTCATAAAATAAATTTGAGCTTGCATAAAGTGTAGTGGTTCATGCATACTATCAAAATCACACTAGTGATGAATATTGTATATTACCACAAGTGCACTAAAGGTTCCTATTGTATACTATTATGTTTGAATTTTTTTGTATTAATCTAAAAAAACATTATAGCTAGCCCAAAAATGTGAGGGAATACATGGGGTAAATGGCCCGTAGGTCAGTTAAACAACTGACCACCAACAAAATTTTAATTAGTTGACAACAAATGAATTCCATTTGGCTGGCATGCTGCACCATTGGGTGCTCTTTTATCAAAATCAGCTAAAATTTGCACCTTAGTATTGGCCCTGACCACTTATTCACACCTCCAGGAGATGGGAATCCTGGGGTAGCCTACCATGAGAATGCCATCATCCCTCAACCATAACCCCATTGGCCTATCTCAAATATTGATATCATGAGCATCTACTGATGCCTACCAATAATAAACTGAAAACAACAAAAATAGGTTCCAATAAGACTAAAATAAACCCCATTTTCTCTGTCTTCCTAGTTGCATATTTCCCTACACTACCACTAAGTCTCCATTTCCTTAAAATAAATGTAAAATAAAAATGAAAATGGATAAGCATACCTAAATAAACCCAATATTAAAAAAATCGATAACATCCAACATGTGTTCACAAAGTAAACAAGCCAAAAAAACTTATTGAAGCTACCAAACCTTCACTTGAGGCCGAATCAAAGGAATTCGTAATGCCCTATAGGATATGTTAGCCACCTATAAAAATTTTCATATCAAATGGTGGCTAAATAATTTTTTGAAGCATTCAAGAAACAATTTCATTGCCAAAAATTGTTGGTGCTTAAAGTCTTCTGAAGATATTCTATCTTTTGTTTACAAAACTTCACTGCTGTTTCCATTTTTAAACTCAGAAATTCTGTTGATATCATAAGAGAAAATACTGCTGCAAACACCATTTTCCCCTCCTTCCACTTAAAAAATAACCTCCATTTTTACCCCATTCATTCTCATTAAATCCTTTTATTTTTCCTTTTCCCTTATTCCTCTTCGTCAAATCCACCTTACAGAGTTCAAAACTCACTTTTTAACTCTGCTAAAACCCCCAAAACCATTGAAAAACTTGAAAAATTTCATTAAAAATGAATTTTTGTATTACAGACTTAAGCCCCCTTAGGCTAAGTCCTAAACCACTTCCCCATTATATGCTCTAGTGCTAGAACCAGGCGCGAAGCCTTTAAAAAGCGCTTATCGCATCGCAAAATTCGAGCGCACAAGTCTGTTTCACCAAGCCAAAATTCCTATTGCAATTATCCCTGTGTATTATATCCCTCGATCATATTATTATTTCATATAACCCAAGTGCCCGCAATCAGGCGCTAAAAAATTGTGAAAAATAATTCTCGATGCATATTTTTCTTTGTAAAGTCAAAAAACCCCCTTTTCCAAAGTTTTGGTCTAATTGTGCCCATAATGTGTTTTTTATATATAAAAATGTGTAGATTGAAAGACCTGGAACGAAATTTTCCAATGTGATTGGGTCCCATATGTATAAACCCCACCCTCTACTTTTTTACTCCATATAACTTTCACCCAGGACCAAGTGTTAAGAGTCTCGAGGTGCTAATCACATCGGAAGTTTCAAATGGTTAGATCGAAAGACCGCGCGCGACAGTTCTGATGCGATTGGCCCTTCATGATATAAAGCCCCGTGCCTATCAAAATTTCATATAATCAAAGGCACCACAGTCAGGCGCCATGACCATTCCATATATATATTAATCCTCCCCACAGCAAAACTTTTTTTATATTGAAAATTTGGGTTTTCATGAAGTATTAAGGGTTTCCACCATTTATGATGAAAAACATATCTCTATCGTTGATCTTGAGCCGATCAAACGGACTGTGCTACATCGCATCGCAATTTTCATTAGGTGCATTTGTTTGTGCCCCCTCGATTGGCCATCCCTCTGATTCACTCCCCACCATTGATCTGATCCTCAGATCAACAACTAGCACTCAATCGCTCCATCACACTCCAAATTATTTACCCCACCGATGCATTTGCCTCCAATTGCATCTGGACCATCCACCTGTCCAAATTGGACGGTCCAGATTGCATTCCCCAATATTTGTTTAAATTCATATGCCCCCATTATAAATTTTTAGGCCAAATCCCGACCGTTGAATCTCTGGAGATCAACGACCCTCATTAACCCGTCTTCCACCATTGTATTTTTTCCATTTAACCCTTAGATATAATATCCGCCATTGATATTTTCTATCCAACAGATCATATTAACCCCACTGAGCCTGACCCCTGTGGGTCCTGCCTCCCTTCAGAGCTAATCTCAGCCGTCCATCTCAGATCTAACGGCCCAGAATAAAACCGCCCACCCGGCTATTTCCCGTGCATCTTCCTCGTATCAAGTTCAATTTTCCACCGTCAAATCTAAGACCCTTGATCTGACGGCCCATGATCATCCCAAAGCCCACTTTGATTTCTCATTCATTTCTTCTTCTGCCAAAGGTTTTAAACCTTATTTCTTTGCATTTTCGCCATTTCTTTATAAAGTGATTCCCTCGCTTTATTTTCTCCCAATCAATCCCAACCATCGATCTTTGCGAGATTGACGGATCTAACTTATTTTCTCCCCCTGCTCTTCTTTTGACCTCCTCTAACGAATCCCCACCGTTGGATGATGCCATCCAACGACCACTCTCCTCCCCATGCCTTCTAAGTAGTTTTACCCAATAATCGCAGGATTTCTTAATTAGTTTGTGTTTTGCAGGTGATTAATGGTTTTTCCATTATATTGAAGAAAAAGCCGAAGGCTGGGAATGATGATTCTCACACCTTCGATTCATTTAAGGAAAACATTCGTAGGGTTCAAACTCCACGTCTCGTCAATGCTTCATGGGAATTGATGCCTGATGAGCCCTGCGCAGCACTGCACATCAACAAGACACAAAGATAAAATGAATCAAAAGAGTATCAGTGTCAAAGATTAAAACACGACAAGACAAAATATTGAAGACAAATTTGTGGGGATTACGGCTAAGATTGATTATCAAAATCCTAATCCTCCAAATTAAAACATAGTAAAAATAAAATCATAAGTGTTTATCAGACAGAAGACCTCCACCGCCACATCTGAGGAAAATTTATTCCTCCCAGCTACCACAAAGCCACCTGTGCCTCAAAGCATTCAAACAGAGGCCAAATTTATTGATCATAAAGAAGATATTTGCCTCATCATAGCCAAATAGTTAATTTTTCTTAAGGAAAATTAATGTCAAAATATCAGCAGAGTTATTACAGCATGACACAAAGCCTCAAAAGTCAACAAAAGCTCTCACTGA